>NW_004624768.1:18214400-18253141 GCF_000247695.1 Heterocephalus glaber
GGGGGAGCTTCCTTCCGGGTGCTGGGACTGGCTGAGCTTCACTGCCCTAGGAGCCTGGGATGGAGGCGGGGAGCTTCCTCGGCACTGAGATTCTTAATGGGAGTGGCCCAGAAGTCAAGGCAAGGTGACAAAGGTGGCATCACTGGGTGATATGGTCTCACAGGGCCAGGAGTGGTGGGGCTGAGAGTGGCAGTAGGGGAGTAAGCGGAGTGGTCTGAAGGAGGGTCACTGTGGCCTTTGGAGAGGTCTGTTACAAGGCTTTGCCCAAAGTCTCTGTGCCTGTGTAGTTAGTAGCCCAGGGAGATGTCAGAAGCCAGGAGGTGTTGCTGTGTTGTGACATTGAAATATGGGTTAATTACATCTGTTGTGGTGTTTTCAGAATTCCATTCTTAGTCTGCTGATAATTGTAATGGTCTGCTGATACTTGTAATGGTCTGCTGGGTCCTTGTTTCTGCCTTTCTCCTTGAACTTTGGCTAGATTGATTTTATTCTACCAGGCATTTCCTCCATATAGGCAGTTCTACACATACCTCCTGTTCAGCTCGAGGAAGTTGAAGTCATTCAGCAGTTCCTCCTGCTGGCCCTTTGTCCATGTCTGATTGTGGGCTTTGTAGCTGTGGATACATGCTCATCTGAAAGTCAACTGCTAGGTACAGGTCTTGCTCTTAGACCCACCCTATGTTGGCTACTTGCTGGTGCTCCAGTTTCCCCACAGCTGGGGCCTTTTTTGCCTTTGACAAACCCTTTTATGACCAAGCCCCTTGGATGAGATACTATCACCTGATGGACTTCTCCCTGCCCTTAACTCTTCTGCCCAAATGCTTTATTATAGCCTTCATGCAGCCCCACTCTCTCTGCCCCTACCCTGAGCGATCGTCTCTTGCTGATTGTCCATGAGGTGATGTCTGCTAGCATTGTCTGCTGAGGGTATGGCTTCCTCTCTACCTTTGAGTAACCAGGCACCTACTCCACCTTAGTGAGCCCATGAGGTGCCTGGAACCTCCTCCCAGGCCACCCTTGCCTTGATCTTCTGTCAGGGCACATGGGAGGGACAGGCTTTGAGTGCTGTAAAAAGAGGAAATGTCTTTCACATAACTTCTGCTCTTTGTCCTCATTCTTCCGTGTGTGTGTGTGTGTGTGTGTGTGTGTGTGTGTGTGTGTGTCTGTGTTTAGGGACTGAGGATACTAAAAGTGGAGAAGGGTAGGAGAGTTCAAAAGTGATTTTTATTTTGTAACTAGGCAAAGGAATTCCAAAAAGTCAACCTATAGAGGTCATTCTAGTTCTCTTCTACCTACTAAAATTACAGAAGTGACATGAAAACTAAGCCCCTTTTTCTTTTGAGGTTGTCTGTTAGAAATCTCTTTGGGCTGAAAGTGACATGGAATGCTTTGTAAGCAGAAGAACAGAATACTGTTCCTATGTACTTTCTGTGACCTGGAAATAATGATGTTACAAGTCACTCTTTGTAATGGGTTGTTGTTGAAAGAGTTTACCTGTGGTAAAATTTAGGGCTTTGGGGTCGTAAATAATGTAATTAATATAAAGGACTACACACAGAGATTTCAGGCTGGAGAAGGACCTTGCCATCATTTTTTCCTGGCCAGTTTTCATTAAAAGTTTGCATTTTCTCCAGACTGTGGTTGGTTATCTTCTCTGGTATGACAAACCCAACCACACACAAAATAAATCTTGCACACTGTTAGTAGGAATGTATATTAGTAATACTATCTTGGAAAAGTGTTGGAAGTATTTGCTAAAGTAATAAATGTGCATATTCTCTCTCCCACCAGTCCTACTTCTATGTATACAGCCAACAAAGATGTGTACATATGTTCACCAAAAGTCACATACTAAAGAGTTCACTGCACTATTATTCATACTAACAACTAGAAACTCCATAGTCCATCAAAAGGAAAATAAGTTGTGGTGTAAGCACACAGTGAAGTACTTTATAACAATGGAAATAATAATCATTGCTACATACTGCACCTTGGATGAATTTTCTAAGCACAGTTTTGAGTGAAAGAAGCTAGAAAAAAAAGACTATTATATGATTTAGTTTACACAGAGTTAAAAGTCAAGCAGAACTATGGTGCTAGGGAAGAGTGGGGGGTGGTGATTTGGAGAAGTCTGGAAGACTTCTGGGTACTAGTAATGTTCTCTTTCTTGACTTAGTGGCAGTTACATAGGTGAGTTCATTTGTGATCATTCGCTAAGCTGCACACTATGACTTACGTTATTTGCTGTAAGTATGTTAACCTTCAGTAAAATTTCTATTAAGAAACCCTCTTAGGTGGAATGGGATTATATTTAAGCTAGAATTTTCCTCTGTGTTTGTCCCTTGAAGTCTTAGGGACTTGGCATGTGCTTTAGCACCAGCCTCGATCTTACTCCTTTTTCACTCCATTCCTGCTCATCCTAGCTATTTCCCTCCCTTTCCCACACATGCTGGGTCTGGTTTCCCTGTAACTTGTTGTCTTAGTTACTTTCTCATTGCTGAGACACAATACCTGACCCACAACTTAGAGAAAGAAAGGTTATTTCAGCTCATAGATTGTAGAGATTTCAGTCCATTGTTGACAGGCTCCACGGCATGGCAAAGGGGCATGACAGAGAATTGCTCATAGAATGGTAGGCAAGAAGCAGAGAGGGAAAGAGAAAGGGAGGGAGGAAAGAGGGATCAAGGGAGGAGGAGAGAGATGATCCTTCCAGGCCACGCCCCCAGTGGCCACCTCCTCTGACCAGGCTCCACCTCCTGGTATCACATTTAGCTATAAACTCCTCAGCAGACTAATCCACTGATGAGTATCGCACCATGATCCAGTCGCCTCCCCAAAGCCCCACTTATGAGCATATGAGGCTTTGAGGGAGATGTAGATATAAACCATAGCATGTGTGTCGTTGGCACCGTAGGAGTCATTTCACATATCCATGTGCACTCTTGATTGCCCTCCTAATCTGTCAGCCACAGGAGGAGGCTGGGCCAAATCACTCAGTGGTAGTTGTCAAGTGAATGAACTAAATTCAAAGGGAGCAACCTTTTCCCCTGCACCCTTTAACTTTCAGTCAGGGGAGGTGTGAGACTGAAGGAGCCCTGAGTTTGAACATTTTTTATATTATAATACCTTCAGTAGCCTTAAAATGTGACCTGTAGAAAAACTGAGCTGAAAGAGGGAAGTGGTGTTGGCTCACTGGTGCCCCATAACCTAGTTCTGTGCTCACCGGTCATGTTCCTGAGAATGAGCAGTCTATATGTGATGACTTCATTTGTTCTGGCTTTTCTCATGACAATCCTAAGGTCAAGTCTATTTTAAGCCTGAGAAATATGTCCTAGAAGTCAGTTCCTGAGTCCTTATTTCCTTTCTCTTTCCTTAGTATTAACATTTTGGCTGTCCTCCCTCCCCTCCCCTCCCCTAAAACAACCTTGCAAGTGTCATGAATTTCCTCTCTTTTGATTTTTCTCTGGACTTCAGTTGGTTCTTTTCAACTTGTAGGAAAATGACACACTCTCATTAACCATTCTGACTTGACAGAATTTAGCCAAAAGCAATGCTCCAGCTAACCCAGTAGGAAGAATTAAAGCTAAAACATTCACATTTAGACTTAATTTGCTGGATCATTTTTGTAGAGATTTTTACTTTCTTGTGTAATTGGTTAAGAGACAAGGCTGGAGCCAAACAGTACCAGTCCAAACCCTGCTTTTTGACTTTTAGCAAGTCACATAACCCTACCCTTTTCTTATTTGTAAAATCAGGGTAGCCGTCAAGATTTAATTAACTTATGAATGTAAAATGGTCTGCTGAGGACCTAAAAAATCATAAATGGTCATTAAATAGCAGTTACCTAAAATGGAAGTTTCAGCTTTATTGATAGAAAAAAAAAATAGTTATTTTCTCCCCAGTGCCTGGGTTTGAACCCAGAGCCTCATGCACACTAGGCAAGCCGCTGAGCTGCATTTCCAGTCTAAGAGAATGGTTTAAATGTATAGTATGTGTTAGACTTTAAAAAGTAGATTAGGGCTTTCTTTTTAACAGTATATTTAGAAATTTTGCTGACTCAAAAATGATTATACAATACCTAGTTATACAATTTACCCATGAGAATAAAGAAAGAAGTATATCATTATATTGGTTTCTATAATTCTCCCTACCCCCTTTTGCTTTGGAAACAAAAGCGTGGGGACAGAGAGCGTTTTGGGGACCCTGAAGGAATAGCCCCATCTAGAGTTATGCCAAAGTCTGGCAGTGTTAGTGGAAGCCTTGAGGGCTTGTCCTCTTTTCCTTTCTTCAGCAGTTTCTGATTGCTTTAGTATGAATGATCCTGCATTTGTTAGTGAGAAAAGCAAAAACCAAATGTATAGACTTGGCCCATAGCAGCATTGATCCCAAAGGGCTTGATGGAGAAACTGTAAGGTCAGAAGGGCATTGAGATGTGGAAAGAACACATTCTCTGCATCCTTTCTCTACCACTGGGCACATGAACAAGTTATTAGTTCCCTGAGCATTGCGTTCTTGTTGACAAAATGGAAACGATAATTCTACCTTATGGAGTTTTTGAGACAATGTGATGAATGATACTTTTCCTAATAGACAGCAAGATGAGTTTTTACTAGCTCTTCCACTCCTTCAATTTAACATATGCTCTGGCAAGAAAAAAGGAATTGTTTAAAGGATTATCTATAATTAGTTGACCTACTATCCTGAAATATTTTGTCATGGAGAATTTCCAACAGATACAAAAGTAGAATAGTGCTATATTTATGTATAACAAATTACCCCCAAGTTTGCTGGCTTATAACAATAATAATCATTGTTATCTCCTGGTTCCTGTGAGTCAGGGATTTGTGGGTGGCTTGGCTTGGTGGTTCTGGCTCAGTCTTTTTGTTTTTGTGTTTTTTTGTTTTTTTGTGTTTTTTTGGACTGGGGATGGAACTCGGGTCCTTGCACTTGCGTAGCAGGCGGGGAAACCACTGTTCTAAATCCCTGGCCCTCATGGCTCAGTCTTTTGTGAGGTTGCAGTTGGGTGTTGGCCAGGGCTGCAGTCATGCTAAGGTGTAGCTGGGCTGGAGGATTCACTCCCAAGTGGCTTACTCATGTGGACCAGGTTCCTGCAGGATGTTCTAGGGGTGGAGCTAGGGCCCGGTACCTGGCCGTGTGGGCTATCTTCTCAGGACCACTCAAGTGTTCTCCCGGCATGGTAGCTGGTTTTTCCCAGAGAAGCTGTCCAGGAGGCCAAGGCAGAAGCCACAGCGTCTTTCTTGGTTAAGGCTGGGAAGTGACTGGGAAGTCAGTTCACCATATTCTACTGGTTGCCCTTAGTGAAGGTGGAGACCATACTAGGTCCTGAGAAAATCATCATATGTTTAATTCATTAGTAGTGATATGGTGGGAAATGGCAAAATCCTAATTCTCTTTTTTTTGGTACGGGGGATTGAACTCAGGACTTTGCGCTTGTGAGGCAGGCGGCAGCACCACTGAGCTAAATCCCTGGCCCTGGCAAAATCCTAATTCTGTTATTCTTTTTGTTTAATACTGACTACTCCTATGTAAAAAGAAACTCCTGTCATTAATTATGTGATAAAGTTTGAATAAACAGGATAAATTCTTGTTTCTTGCCCTTCATTTATCTGTTTTCAGAATAACAGTCCTTGGTTCTCAGGCATCCTTCACAGGGCGATCAGTTAAGTTTTATTTTTCAAGTATTATTATGAACTTGACTTTAATGTGTTTGATATGCTTCTGTCTTTTGTACTTACTAGGTATTGATGTTTGTGTATTTCTATGAATGGTAGCATACTATAAATAGTACTTTTAGCCTTGATATTCTCATGTAACAGTATGCTCTTGTGATCACTCCACAGTTGGATGTTGGATGTGTAAGAATTCTTCATTCTTTGAAAAAGAAATGAGATATTTCATATACTCATTCTTACATATAATTCAGTGATTTTTAGCATGTTCTCAGAGTTGTCCCATATTTACCATTAATTCTGGAATTTTTTTATCAGACAAACCCTGTACCTGTTAACACTCATTCTCTTTTGCCTTCTGCCCACTGTCCCCAGCCTCAGGGCCTGGTACCACTACCATACTTTCTGTGTCTTTGGATTTACCAGTGGACATTTCATTTAGATGAAATCGTGTAACATCTGGTGTTTGTGCCTGGCTTCTTTCACTTAGTATAATGTTTTCAAGGCTCATGCGTGTTGTAGTTAGAATCAGTTCCTCATTTCTTTTCTTCCCCTTTCCTCCCCCTCGTTTCTTTTTTGGCAGCACAGTAATATTCCACTGAATTGACCTGTGTATCTTCACCCTAGTCAACCAGCCCACATTGGTTAAACATTTTTGTTTCCAGATTTGTCATTAAATGGACTTGTACAGAATTCTGCTCTCTCATGTTTAATTTTGCTAAATCATACTGAATTCTCAATAGGCTTTGTACTGTTTTGAATTTTTACCAGCAATACATCAGAAAGCCCATTTTCTATTGCTTTGCCATAGAATAGTATTTTGTAGTATCTCATTAGTTTTAGCTGACATTTTGCCTGTATGTCTCATATAATGATCGAGATTAAATAAACATCTTTTTACATGTTAAGGGGCATTTGGGTTATTTTTCCTGTGAATTATCTGTTCATATCCTTTTAGACTATTTCTTTTCCTTCTGTTTTTGGCTTCCCTTTATTGCAATTATTTTTTTTCGGTTCCTCATTTCCTTTTTACTTTGCTTGAGGTGACTTGTCATGTAAAATACATTTTTATGGAATTAATTTTAACAGTAGTTTTCCTTGTTGCTTCTGTAGTCACATTGCAAAAATTTTCCTTACTCTCATGTTACAAAATAGTTGCCCTTGTACATGATGGCTTTATTGCTTATGTTTAAATCTCTGATCCATCTGGGATTTATCTTGGTGTATTATATGAAAAATCCAATTTTATCCCTTTTCCCATATGGCTGTATAATTATTCCCAGCAC
Organism: Heterocephalus glaber; assembly: GCF_000247695.1. The sequence goes on from NW_004624768.1 coordinate 18,221,377, forward strand.
CATTTATTAATAAGTCCATTTTATCCCACTGACTTGATGTATTTCCTTTATGATAAGTTCCATACACAATTGGATCTATTTCTGGATTTTTTGTTCTTTTCCATTAGTCTTATGTCTGGTTGTATACCATTACTACACTGTCTTAATATCTGTTAGGGCTAGTCTTCCCTCATTTCTTTCTCCTTTCAGTGGTCTTCTGGGTATTCTTGCTTGTTTTTACAAATGAACTTTATAAACAGCTTCTCTAGCACCAAAAAGAAAACTCAAAGGCATCTTTGGGGGGTTGTATTAAATTTATAAATTAATATATGGAGAACTGATATCTGTATTTATTTAGCTAGTTGGTTGGTTTTTTTTTTTTTTTGAGACAGGGTCTTCTTGCTCTATATTCTAGGTTGGCCTTGAACTCATTATGTAGTCTAGGCTGGCCCTGAACTTGCAGTAATCCTCCTGCCTCAGCCTCCTGAGTACTGGGATTACAGGCATGTGCCACCATGCCTGGCAGAACTGATATCTGTATGATACTGTGTCTCCTTACCAAAGAACATGGTTCCCATCATCCTTGAATGTATCCCACCCACACTTTGAAAATAAGCAAAATAAATGTTTTCTCCACATAATTTTCTTCCTTGTTCCTTGTATTTAGTGTAAAAGTCTAGTAAATATTAATGGGGAAAAATTGGAACTTCCTTGACAAAGTTAGATATAAAATTTTAGTTTATATTGAAACACTGTCTTCCTCTACTTTTGGACATTTACAGATGTTTAGCCTCCACATCACCCTATATTAGGAGGACTAGAAATAAGTAATATTGCTGTGAAACCCTTATATGATTATGTAAATATATCTCACAATTTCTTTAGAACCAGTCCTGGAAACAGAATAAGGATTTTGGAACATGTTGTCAAATTGTTCTCTAGAGAGGTTGTACCCACTTATAGAGCCATATTTTTATCATCACTGAAATAGAAAAAAACTTTGTGGATAACAAATAGCAGGTCATTATTTGAATATGTTTTCTCTCTGTGTTAGTTTTGAGGGTTTTTTGTTTCGTTTTGTTTTTTTGAGACAGTCACTGTGTAGTCCGCACTGGCCTTGGACTTGCTATGTAGCTCACACTGGCTTGAACTCAAAGTTCTTCTTGCTTCAGCCTCTCAAGTGCTGGGATGACAGGCATATACCACTGCATCTGGCTTAAATTGTATGTTTTTGTCTTGTGATTCTGGGGATTGAACCAGGACCTCATGCACATTGGGCAAGTGCTCTACCACTGAGCTGCATCCCCAGCTCTAAAATATTTTTAATGTATTTTTTGGAGTTGATATATCTGCCAGTTGTTTATGCTCTTGGATCATTTTCATTTTGAGGTATAAGTACCCTTTACATTAGGACATATACTCTTTGACCCTATAATGAAAATAATTTTTACTGTTTTGAAAATAGATTTTAGTATTTTGCATCATATGAGAAATTTTGTTTTCCAGACTCTGCAGCATAGTTACATGGCTTGGGGGCAAAGGTGGTCAAGCCAAGCTGCTTCACTGCTTCCATTTCTGCAGAGGCAGCACATACAGCTTTGTCTGTCATGCCGGACTGAAGCTTTTGGTGTAAAGAATTCAGGAATTACAAGGCACATGTTAGGGAAATTTGTATGGGTTGAAGGTAATACAAAGGCTTATTTTAAATTTTGTTATGTGTAATGATGGAATTGTGGCTGGGTAGAAAACTGCACACACCCAAACAGAGTATGTAGAGGTGAAAAATGTCAGGGACTTTAAAAAGAGGGAGGGACGGAAAATGAGGGAGAGAGGGAAGGTGGGCAAGCGCTCAAATGTGTCAAAATTAGAAAATGATTAAATTGGGGTGGTGGGTACTAATGCTATTCTTTATTTTTGTGCATGTTTGCCAAACTTATTTTAAAAAGGCTCTCGGATATTTGGAGGAACTGAGAGGAGCTTGCTTTCTTTGGCTTCCCTGTGGCTAGGATTCCCTGTTTAGGTCCTTCTGCTGGTGGTCTGCAGGTCTGGTGGTCTGCACACAGGACCCAGCAGGAAACTCTTGAAAGGAGTGTAGAAGGAGGCTTAGTATTGCCTCATTTAAATACCCATAGTCATTTGAAAATAGTGTATTCGCTGTTAGGTATCAAATTCTAATATCAGTCAAATCAGTTTGTTAATCTCAATCCTGTACCCAGTTTATTTTGTATGTACCCTCTCTGCCAAGGAGAATAACATTTTGAAGCCCTTCATTACAGGTGTGGTTTTGGCCAGTTTCTCCTTGTACTTCTCATAACTGGGGTTGAAAAAAACAACAAACAAAAAGGGAAACTTTCAAAATTTTGAAATAATTTTAATCTCATAAAAAATTTGCAAAAAATACAGTACAAAGAATTCCAGGGCCAGGGATTTAGCTCAGTGGTTCTGCCAGCTGCTTCACAAGTGCAAGGTCCTGAGTTCGATCTCCGGTACCAAAAAAAAAAAAAAGAATTCCTACATACACTTCACTCATATTACTAAAATGTTAACATTTTACTGTGTGCTTTTGTTATTTGTTTCCATATTATTATTTTCGGAACCATTTGAAACTAAGTTATATACCTGATGATGATCCTTTATGTCCTCTCAATGTGTATTTCCTAAAGGCAAAAATATTCTTCATTAAAATCATAAAATTAACAGTTGCTGCACTCTTATCTAATTCACAGACCTTATTCAAATTTTCCAGTTGTTCTACTAATTTTCTTTATGGCTGCTGTAGTCTGAAAGTCTGTGTCCCTTCTAAAATTCTTATGTTGCATCAGTGCTTTGGTATTCAGAAGTGTGGCCTTTAGCAGGTAATTAGGTTTTGAGGGCAGGCAGAGTACTCATGAATGGGGTGAGTGCCCTTTTTAACCAAACTCGAGGGAGCTTATTCACCTTTCTGCAATGTGAAGACACAGCAGGTGCCACTTATAAGGAATGAACCTTCCACCAGATGTTGAATCTGCTGGTACCTTGATCTTGTATTTCCCAGCCTCTATAACTGTGAACAGTAATCTATTGTTTATAAATTACTCAGTCGAAGGTACAAGTTGAGTATCTTTTGTTCAAAATACTTGGGGATCAGAAGTGGTTTCACTTGGATTTTTCAGCTTTTGGAGTAGTATTTACAAATACTTAATCTTATTGAGCACTGATACTGATACTCAAAAAGTTTCAGATTTTGGAGCATTAACTTTGGATTGATTATTTTTGTGGTAATGGAAATTGAATCCAGGGCTTTGCACATGCTAGGCTTTGAACCTGTTCTACCACTGAGCTACAGTCCAAACCCTTTAAATTTTTATTGATTGATTGAGACAAGTTCTTGCTATGTTGTTCAGGCTGATCACAAAGTCCTGGGCTCAAGTGATTCTCCTGCCTCGGCCTCCTGGGCTGAGATTACAGGTGCACACCACCAAACCTAGCTTGGATTTTAGCTTTTTGGAGTATGGATCGCCAACTAGTATTTTATTGTGGCAGCTTGAAATAAGACAATAGCAAAAGAGAAAAACACCTGGTGTCCAGTTCTGGTCTAGTATCCAGCCCAGGATCATGTACTCAGTTGTCATGATTCTTTACAGTCTTCAATCTGAGGCAATTCCTCAGCATTTGTGCACTGGAATATGGGCTTTTTTGAACAGTATAGACTAGCTATTTCATAGAATTTTCCTTGTGGAAGCTCTGTCTGATGTTTTCTGATGATAGAGTCACCTTGCACACTTGGTAGGATACCACAGAGGTGTTGCTGTGTCCTTCTCAGTGTGTCACAGCAGAAAGCCTATTCTGTCTGTGTGTTCCAATTACTGGCAGTGTTCATTGTGATTGCTTTATTAAGGCAGGATCTATCAGGTTTCTTCTGCCTCCACCCCTATGAATAAATATCTTAGGAAGAAAATAATCTGAGTCTATGTAAGTATACCTTTACTCCTTAAGCCATTTTCTTTTCTTTTTTTTTTTGCCATTTTCTTTTTTTAAGCATCCACTGATCTTTTCCCCCCTGAAATAATGAATAACATGATGGTTGCCAAAAAGTGAGTTTTAACTCCTGGGACACATTTTAAGTTTGTCGTTGAGCCATTTGGGGTCTGTCTCAAATCTTTTGGTTGGGATGTACAGGAGCTTTATGGAAAAGAACACCTAGGTCTCATAGTGGTTCAGGGACATGGGAGCTTTACCTGCTGGTTACACTTCTTCAGAGAGAACCTTATTGAATTCTCAGCACCTACTGGATGGCTTGGGCACCAAACTGCCTCTGTCCATCTATTTTCTTCCAGCTCCAGCACTGATCTATGGTCCCAGCAGCTAGGTCTAGACATTAGAAGTGGTGTTTGGTGATAACTGTGGCGCACAGATAGTACCAACTAGAATAAACCAGCCTGCTGGTTTTTTCAGAAGGGGCTATGGCCTAGAAGCACGGCATGGATTTATGTTTGACAGCGTCAAGAGATGTGTTCATTTTGTCGAATGGAAGATACATGAACATGTTTGGATGCTGAAGGGACAGGGGAGAAATTAGTGATCAGAACAGAGGAGGCTACTGTGAGGAGTCCCTGAAAAGTGAGCCTAAGTGGTAGGATTAGATCTTAGCAAGAGGAAGGATACTTCTTTTAGGAAGGCATTGGAAGGAAGAAAGTGAATACTGACGTATTTGTAAGTAATGTGTAGGCATAAATTTGAAGAAGTTAGTGCATGATTGCCTTAGTTTTCTTTCTGAGATGGAAGTGAGATCTTGTCCTAAGAGTGAGGAAGTACAGGCTTTGAGGACATCATTAAATAGGGAAAGAGTTGTGGAGAATAGGGGTGTTTGGGGCTCATCGAAAGAAGTTCAGGCAGCTAAGGAGAGACATGAATTCTTAGTGGCCTCAGGTCCAAGGCTGTGTGAATTTCTTTTCCCCCCAGCAGTGCTCAGCAGTCCAGGTATAGAAGCAGAAGAAATGAATGAGTGGGTTGACTAGAGGATATGACTTTGCCACATCCTCTAGAGAGGATGTGAAGAGGCAAAGGAAGTAGGAGAATGGAAGGCAAAAACAGTTTTGTAGGACCTTGTCTGGAGAGGCGATTTGACTAACGATTGCAGTTCAGACTCCATGGTCTATCCAAGATGAGGGGTGTGGTATGAGTGAAAGGACTGGAGGTCAGAGCAGTGAGAGAGGAAGAATAGAGTTCAGGATTGCTGGTAGAATAGGCATATTGGTCAGAGAGTAGGATGTTGGAGCTTAGCATTTCTAATGCAGGACGCATGTAGCTGATGGGCCAAAGTGGAGGAGAGTGGAAGTAAAGATTACTGTTGAGGTAGGAGGGGTTTTGTTGAAGTTGCTGAGTGGCTTCTTTACATGAATGTTGATGCCATCGAGTTAATGGTAAGACATTAGTAAAGGAGAGTGACTGTGTTCTAGGTATTTAGGGAAGGAGGGAGAGTTAAGCAGAAATGAAGCATTATAGCCAAATTGCACAAATAGCCTTCAAGGAAGGTGGCATTTTGGCTGCCAAGGGATCAGGGCTGGTTGCATCTGGAGGTTTGCTGGCACTGGCTGTCATAGCTTGCAACCAGTGCAAAGTGACATTTTTCCAGATTTCCAAACAAAAGTTGGTCATGGGGTTATTTTATTTTCCCATTGAGTTTATTGGTACATTTTAGGTATAAAATACAGTTACATTCATCATTGGGATCCTGTACCATTACATGAGTCTCTTGGTTCTTATTGTTTTCCCCTTCCTCTGCCCTCTCTTCACCCCCTCCACCCTTTCCTATTTGCAAAGACTTTGTTTCCATTTTTTTCCTTTTCTCACATTTTTTCTTTTCCCTTCTTTCCTTTCCCCTACACCTCCCACTTCTCTTGCTCCTTTAGACCTTTTCTTCCTATTACACAATATCATACATTTTTAAAATTGCAACATCAAGATCTAGGAGATATTACCACAGATTTTACAGAATTTAAAAGTATATAGAAAGCATATTACAAAATCTTTTTTGAAATAAATTTGACAACTTCTAAGAAGTACCTTGTAAGACAAATTAATAAAACTAACTCTGGAGGAAATATAAAATTTGAATAGCACTTATTAAAGAAAGTATATTCCTAGCTTGAAAACCTACCTATATGACAATAATAGGCTCATATACATTTTAACTGATAAATTATACATTTAAAGCAGAAAAAAGAAGGAACACTTCTCCCCTCATTTTAGGAAATGTACATTGTGCTAATCCTAAAACTGGATAAAGATAATAGAAAATAATATGAACATAGATAGAAATTTGTTTCACAAAACAAACTATTAGAAGTCAGATCTGGCAGTATGTAGAAAGTGGTTTTATTATAGGGATGGTAGTGTTGGTTCAGCATTGGAAGATCCACCCCCAAAAGTCATCATTTTAACAGAGGAAAGGAAAAAGCCATATGATCCTGTCAATAGTTGGAGAAAAAGTATTGGACTAAATTCTACAGCTGTTCATGGTAAAGGCTATAAGAAGGCTAGAAGTAGAACAGAACCTTCTCAACAGATCAAAGACATGTACTCCATACTTCCAGCAAAAACGCCTTATATGAATGGAAAAGATACAATGCTTTCTCCTTAAGGTGGGGAACAAGGGCAGATATGCCTACTCTTCATCTGTCCATTAAACTTTGAAGCATAGGCCTAAACCAAAATAGTCTGGCAATAAAATAACACAATTAGGATAGGATTGGCAAGGTAGAAGCAAAATCTTTATATGTAGATGAAATGATCATCTACAGAGAAAATATTAAGAAATCTCTAGGAGCCCCTAGAACTTATATTTGAATTTAGCAGGATTAGAAAACACAAGGTATATATAAAAATTCAGGTCTGTGTATACTTGCTATAAATGAAGAACTGGATATTGAAATTTAAAAGTTATGTAGGAGTACAAAGGGTGTAGAAAATTGAAAAGAAAAAAAAATACAGTGTTGGAAAATGTTTAGTACTTAATTTTAAGACTTCCTCTAAAACTGCAGTAATCAAGGCAGTGTTGGTATAAGGAAAGACACATAGATCATTGGAATAAAACAGAGAATCTAGAAATAGAACCACACATATATGGTCCACTGAGTTTTGAAAGATTATTTAACATTAACATTTTATAGAACATAAACTCAATTCAAGAGCCAAGGAAAAGATAGTGTTTTCAGCAAATGGCTCTAGAACACCTGGTGTCTGTATATAAAAAATTAACCTCTACCCTTTATTTCCATACATAAAAATAACCTGAAAGGATCTAAGAACCTAAATATGAAAGACTAAAACTATAAAACTTTAAGAAGAAATTATAAGGGAAAATGTTTATGAATTTAGGGTAGGCAAGAACTTCCTAGGATACAAAAAACATGATGTATAAAAGAAAAAAATTGATAAATGAGATTCCATCAAAATTTAGAGCTTTAAATGACATCGTTAAAATGAAAAGTAGTCCTTAAACAGACCATATTTACAATGCATATAACCTAGGTCATGGGGTTATTGTATGAGTTCTTTTTCTGTAGCTTCCTTCCCTTCCCTGCCTTTTCTACCTGGCTCCCTCATGCTCGTCCCCCAGGAAGGTGCCATGAGATTATCCCTTCCACGGAATCTTTCTTGAACCCTGGAGTCTGCCTTTCTGTCCCCATTCCTCCTTGTACTTCCCTCTAACTTAGCAGGAAACACACTCTGTCATCGTCCTCTGCTGTCCTTCCCTCTCTAGATCAGAGCACCTTGATGAAAGCAGGAGACTGTCTTCTTTGCTTCCCTGGCATAGATTTGGTTGAATTGTACACAGTTGTCATTTAGTAAGGGAATTTGGTTTGTTATTCTTCTCCCTCGGAGGTGACTTTCCTTTGTTAGCTCATTTTGAATCTTTTTCTGAAGTCACAAGCCCCTTTCCTAGTTTGGCCTTAGCCAAGTTTCATCAGATGGGCACACCAGTCTGTCTATTCTAGCTTCTGTTTTATTAACTTTCTTTTTGTTTTTCTCTATACTTCATAGGACAGGTCAAAAGAAATTACTTTTCTACCCAAGACTGGGGATTGAACCTAGGACCTTTACACTGAGTTACATGTCTACTGTTAAAACAAAACAAAACAAACAAACAAAAAAGCCTTTTTAATTTTGAGATACTGTTTTGCTAACAAGTTGCCTCAGCTTGTCAGTGCTAGGCTTACCAACATGTGCCACTATACTCAGTTGAAACTGCTTCATACAAAGTCTTCCCCAGTTAGCCAGGCATGATGGTACATGCCTGTAATCCCAGAACTCAGGAGGCTGAGGCAGAAGGATCACCATGAGTTTGAGGCCAACCTGGGCTACATAGTGAGTTCAAGGCCAGCCTGAACTACATAGTGAGACCCTGTCTCCAAAAAAGTCCCTAGTTGCAAAAATTTTTCAACAATTTGTTAATGTATGTCATCTTCCCTGTTTCTTTATTGTGTTACCTACATGCCTTGTAGAAATCAGAACTCATTCTAGTTTCTCTTGGACTAGTGTGTCTCATGCTGGAGTCTTGTTTAAATGTATTGGTGGAGCAACTGTTGCTGCATGGTCAGCAGTCACTCTTTTCAACAGTGATTTAAGCTCACTGTTTCAGATACAGTTTTCCAGAAACTTAATGATCTACATGTATTGTACATTAAAAAGAGCGTTAAGTGGCTGGGGATTTAGCTCAGTGGTTTCACCACCTGCTGTGCAAGCGCAAGGACCTGAGTTTGATCCCCAGTACCAAAAAAAAGAGCATTGAACAACAGCGTATCCAGATTAAAAACAAACACACGAGATTTACCTGAGGTAAAACAAAACATTTCCTTTACAGATTGGGCATACATGCCATGTAGGAGTCAGGTAAGTTAGTTTAGGCTGTTTCAGTGGATCCCAGTTCTCCTTCCTAGTTGATCTTTTCTTTCACTGACTCAAATTCAGAGTTTTTGTTTTTGCTTTTGTACTGCCGAGCATGTGCTATGAGTCTGCACTTTACATGACTAGTCCACTGTAAGTCCTGGATAAGCCCTCTTCTCCTTAATATTGCCTGTCTCGTGACGGGAGGCTTCCCCCACCCCTACTCGCAGCACCCTCTGAGTTGGACCTTCCTTTAAGGGCTGCTGCCTTGAGGCCATTCACAAATTGCTGACTTTCCTGAGAGCTTGCATAAAGGGCTTCGCCTTCTTTTAGTGTGTGTGTGTGTGTGTGTGTGTGTGTGTGTGTGTGGCGGGGGGGCGTCCTCAATCCCCCCTTTCCCAGGCTGTTCTTCCTGGGAGTCCAGTCCTCTTCATAAATTTTCTTTTCTGTCCCCAGAGCCAGTTTTGTAATATGAGCGTGGCTAGTGACATTTAAAGAGAGAGACCTCAGTGAGCCAATTGCACTTGATTTCTCTGGTCCCAGGTCTGCTTGACATTCTCCCTCCACCATAAATGTGTCTTACTCACCACTCCCCTAAGATTCTGCTAAGCCTGAACAGGTTACTCTGAGCTTATATTTAGATGAAAGTTACCCATTAACAGAGAAGCCTGAAACTGCAGACAGGGCTGAAGCCTTGCAGTGAAGACAGGTGTATGGGCAGCCTGTAGATCTTTGCTAGGCAAGGACCTTGGGTCTCTATTTTGACAGGTAATGATTCAGGGACTTTGAATTATCCTTAGGAGGCCAGGAACACCTTGAAACTTGGGCCAGAGCAACATTGCCCACTTTTGAGCTTCAAGGTTTGGCCCCAGTGTGTCTCAGTCATTTTTCATTCTAGCGTATAGATAGGGGTAAAAACATCCCACAATCTACTTTTCCCATTGCACCAGTCACATCCATTCCCAGTAGCAAACATTTCAACATGTCTAAATGTGCACAGACTCGGGGAACTTTGCACCTTTGAGTGCCAGGTTCAAATATTGAGTTAGTATCCTCGGAACAGGTGCTTGTCGAATTGCCCTCCAGTGGGTCAGGACATCAGTATAGCAGATTACACCTAGCACTATTGTTCTGGTTACTGTTCCTGTGAATCAAACCATTATAAACTTAAGCACATTAAACAGTGACCACTTTAGTATGCTTATGGATTCTGCAGGTCGGGCATTTGGACAGGGCATGGTAGGGGGGTCGCTTGTCTGCTGTATGATAGCTGGGATTGAAATCATTTGGAGGCTCTTAGTTGCACATTTTTTTGTGGCTGTGCTGGGGAGCAGTTGGACAGCTAGGACTGATAACCTGAGTGTCTGTATTGTAAGCTGGGCTTCTCACAGCATAGTGGCTGGCTTCCCAGAGCCAAGTGTCCTTAGAGGAAAGACTCAAAGAGCCAGCATGCTAGGTGTTTACACGACACTTGGTAACCTTGCCTGGGAAGTCACATGGCTTCACTTCTGCTGTTCTTGATTGGTAGCAGCAGTCAGGAGCCTGCCTGGATTCCAGGCCAGGGTACCTAGGTGCCAATCTCAATGGGTGGAGGGTCAAAACATTTGCAGCTGTTTTAAAAACTGCTGCAACTTTGTTTCAAAATAAAATAGAATTTAAAATAACAGAGTGCCTCCTGTATAGTAAGAATAAGTATTGTGTTTCAGTTACAATGCCTGTCTGTATATCTGGTTTATGATACAATGTTTCCTTTAAACTACATTTTAAAAAGATATTGCTTAACTATAGGTAATTTGGTTTATGAACAGCAAATTTTATCTCATAATAATTTAATAGATTACTATGTGGCAGTTAGTTGTAAAGATGAAAAACTATGGAATTTCCTGTCAGTCCTTGTAAGGACGTAATGTGGACCCATTCTCCTTTTCACCAGGAGGCCCATAACGCCCTGTTGGATGGTGGGCCAGGCTGGGAGAGTCTGTTCCCTGCAGACTGGACTGTGGGCCCGACCAGCTGTCATGACTTCTCCAAAATGTCCCAGTCTTTGCACATTCATTTTCTAAAAGAGTAGCAAACAGATGTGAAATGAAGAGAGAATACTTCTTGAAGATAGTCCAACAATAGGTGAGCATCTGAAAGCTGAAGAATAATCCATGATTGAGGGACAGCCAGTGTGCCTGAGGAAGGTGATGTTTGTGGTGAACTGGTCTTGGAAACCCAAAAGGAAATGGCAAGATTGGAGTCTGCTAAAGCAAATACGCTCTCTGCTGAAGCAACCTGCTGTCTTCCCTTCCCTGTGACAGAGTGTGCTCATCATTCTTGCTCTTTCAAGGAAATGTGTAAAGATGACTGAGCGATGACATTCACTGCCATCTTATAAAACATTACATTGCAAAGCAATTTTTGTGGAATAGTGTCATGAAATGACTGAATATTTACTCAGATATTTTAGAAAATTTGCATAACTTTATGCTTATATTATCAAAATGTTAAAGGTTCATTTTAGAAAACTCAAATACATGTTAAGTATAAATAGGAAAAGAAAAATGTTATTTTACTACTTAGAACCACTGATTTTGTTGTGGCTATATATCCTGCGTTTCTGTACAAAAACAAATAATGAGCTCTTATAATACACTTCTGTAATACACTTCTGTACACTTCTGTAATACACTTTGTAATACATACCTGCCTTTTAAACTTATGTGAGCAATTCCACGTCAGTTAATATGCTATTATTATTATTTGTACCGTGGATTGAAATTAGGACCATGTGCTTGCGCGGCAGGCACCAGAACCACTGAGCTAAATCCCCGGCCCCAATATGCTTTTATTATTATAAACACTTCATAATTTTATATCGTATGGAAATAGTATTTAAGCACTTAACATTACTGGTAACATTTAATAATCGTAAATAATGCTGTAGTCAACATCCACATAATTTTTCCCATACAATGTTTGTTTAAAAAATTATTTTCTGGGCTGGGGATTTAGCTCAGTGGTTTCGCTACCTGCTGCGCAGGCACAAGGACCCAAGTTCAATCCCCGGTACCAAAAAGAAAAAGAAAAAGAAAACCCAAAAATTATTTTCTGTGTGTGCGTGTGTGCGTGTGTGCGTGTGTGTGTGTGTGTGTGTGTGTGTGTTTTCCTCAGCAGGTAGGGTGGACACTCTTAATTTACTGAGGAGGAAGAAGTCTCCCATGAACCCCTTCCCTTCCCGGTTAGCAGACTTCCCCTCGGGTCCCGCAAGCCAAGGGTTCTGCTCCTGTCCTCTACCTGTAAGGAGGCTGAGTGGGAGCATCTGTGCCAGAGGGAGATGTTGCTGAGAACGTGGCCCACGGAGGCTGCCACAGGGTAATTCTCTTTTACGTGGAGCTATCTATAGTTCCTCCTCTCTACTGTACAGGGCAGCTCTGCTTCTATGTATGGAGGCCCACAGCCATTTTAGCTCTCTCTTCTTTTTTTTGTACCGGGGATCGAACTTGGGACCTTGTACTTGCGAGGCAGGTGCTGGAACCACTGAGCTAAATCCCCAGCCCTTAGCTCTCTTTTCTTTTGTGAAGCCTTAGAGGTGTTGGGAAACAGCTCTTATCACTGTCTCCTGGTTGTGGACCATTCTTCACTTCCTTGGATCTGTGTGTGCCTTTGCTTTGTTTGCACTGATAGCCTCTACGGAGTCTGCCCCCACTGCCTCCCTGAGCCTCAGCCATAGGCCTGGTGTCTCTCTCCTGTGAGAGGTGAGAATTATTACTCATTCCAGCACTGCCTGTGATCAGAGCGATGACTGTAGGAGCAGCTCTGCCTGTGAATTGTGGGTGTCTGGAACTAGTTTGATTGTTGTGTCCCTTACTTGTGCCTGAATGTTTGAGTGCTCGCCTGACTTTGGCACTGTCCCTCACTGAGACTCATCCTCTCTTGCCTGCCCCTGCCCCCTCCACAGCCCTGTCTGATGCGACTCTTCCGTCCTAGCCACACTCAGCCATTTGCTGTTCGTGTGCCAGCCTGGGCTTCACCCCTCCATGCCTTCGCACATAATAGTTTTGCTTTCTAGAATGCTCTTTTTACCTAGCAGAGCCTTTTTTTTTCCAAAATTTACCTTAGCAGGCATCACTCTTTTGAAAATTGTTGTGATTTCCCTCCTCCCCCTCCCTTGGGCAGAGTTAATCAGTCACTTCTCAGTCACACTCTGTACCAATTCTTGCTGTCAAACATTTACAAAGTGTTGTAATTGTTTGTTTATTTTTTTTAATCCTTCTATACTTAGCTTCTGGAAGGTAGGACCCATATTTTTATTTGTATAATTTTGTACATTAGGTTTAGTGCATACATATAGGTATTCTGTAAATGTTTGTTGAAATGAATGAATGACAATTTCACATCTCAGTCTTCTGATTGATATCTACTTATCCACCTTAGGGTGAGAAATCAATATTTCTTAGGAAATCAATATATGTTAAAATATGAACTATAAAATATGTAACATATTGTGTTATGTATGACTGAACCTTACAGTCTATTATGTTTCTTACTTGGCCAAGTAGACTAAGGCAAGACTGGATTAATGACCTGCCTAATCGACATGGTGGTGAGTGGCAGAGCTGAGACCCGACTTGATCTTTGTAGAGTTGCCCTTCCTCTCCTCTCCCATGTACTCTTGCTCCTGAGGCCCTTCCTCTGCCTCTCTTCCTGAGAGAGTTTTACCTGCTGTTCCAGACCCAGTCTGATTATTGCCTTTCTGGCCGTATCAGTCAGAATCACCTATATACACCCTCTTCTGAGTTTCTGCAGCTGGTTAGCACAGGAGGCAGTGCAGTGACTGAGTAGGGTCTTGGGGCTACAAGGCCTGGGTCCAAGTGCCATTCCCTACTCACTAGCAGTGTGACAATGAGAGTAGGTCAACCTCTCAGAATCTGTGTTTCCAAATCTATATTGGGGAATAATAACAATAGTTCTTACTTTATAGGGTTGATGTGAAGATTAAGATGCTCTCTGGTGTGTAGTAAAAACACTAACATCGTAGGCTATTGGTGGGGCTTGCTAACTGGCTGGCGGCTGATTACTGGGCTTCTCTATCTCCAGTTCTTTTTGTGTCTGTCTGATTGCTGGTTTGCTGAATTGGGTTACCCAGTTTTTTAAGAGGTGTATGCTAACCCACAGGCTACCCACAAACACTGTTGGGAATATTTTTGCAATTAACATTGACTTATAATTTTTGTTCCTTGGCACATGTCAGTGCTTTGCCATCTAGAGATTTGTTCATTTGTGTAGGGGGTGGTTCTTTGAAAAAGCTGTTTCTGAGGTCTGCTGAGAGAACAGAATGTTTTCTCTCCTTACTTTACAGCTTCAATCAGCTTTGAGATTTAGGGTTTGTATAGCTCTAACTACCTGCTAATTAAGGAAATGGATTAGGAAAGACAGTTTAATGGAAACTCACAGACTGTGGGCGGTTTGCACTTACTCTTTTGTTTGACACCTTGGTGCAGGCTCACCTGGTGCTGTCAAAGGAGCAATTTGTAGTTCTCCTGACTGTCTGTCTGATTAACACCTGTAGAGAGTGTCCATCTTTGATATAAAACTTGGATAATTTTGTTGTTTGCATTTTATATATCTTGTAAATGAGAAACCAGGAAAATACAGTGTATTTACTATAGAGGGAACAAAGGTTGTGGAAACATTAAATTTTTAAAAGAACTTTTGGTTACCTAGCTTTTAAAGACCTATGCTGATTTTAGTTTTTAAAGCTTGTGGAATAAATCCCTCATCTTTTCTGATTTACAAGGAAACTAAAATGTGGAAAATTTGATCTTTAAGTGGCATGACTTCTGGTTTATGGGCTTGTTTATTTTAAAGTTTAAACATTTCAGTGACTCATGATACTCTTGATTAAAAGGATATTCTCTTGAATATCATGTAGCTATTAAAATTACAATTTAGTTCTATATTTCTAAGAAAAGACTTGGTTTTAAGTGGAAAAAAGTATCACAAAAGGTTGATTTTTGTGCACTGGGATAAAAACAGGATATGTGCTGGTATATAAACAGAGACTACTTTGTAGAGTAATGAGATTTCAGGTAGTAGCTTTTTATTTTTTTTACCTGTACAATCTTTCTTAATGGTTTGGATTTTGTATGATTATATGTTACCTTATATTCAAAATAATCTAAAGCCATTTTGGGGTTTTTGGGAAATAATTATTTCAGTGTGGCAAACTCAGCCTTTCTCTATCCTCCCCAGGGAAATTACCCCAGGCAAGTAGAAGAAAAAGCAACAGAAATTAAAACTCCACCTTTAAAAAAATTAGGAGCTGTCTGAAACCCCAAGTCAGAAAATAAGTAGAATAACTTTTTAAAAGATTGAATCAGGAGTAAGAGAGGAAGTAGACAAGCAGATACTGGGAAAACTCAGGAAATGAGAAACAAAATAAAGACATAAAACCTGGTGAATAACGTTGTCCAAGGCAAGGGATATAACCTGGGATTCAAAATCTGAATCCTTTATTCAAAATAGTGGGCATGAATAACAAGCTGCTGGCAGGAGCTTCTTGGGATCCAGTTTGATTTTGAAATGCAGAGCAGGCTGGATTGGATGAGGACTTAGACAAGTAATACTTGTGGGAAGTGGTCTGAACCATGTGGTAGCAGGAGAGAAGAGACTACACTATGCCCAGCTCCATAGCTGCCTGTCACTTTTGGTTGGGAAGAGAGAATGGCTCAAGAATACCTCTCCCCGCCCTAGTGCCACATAGTCTAGCCTGAAAAAACATGGCCTTGGCTCTTTTCCAAGTGACTCTGCTTCAAATTGCTGGTTCAAGAGAAACTCCTCAAAAATGAGTAATTTAAAAATATGCCAGCTCACAATCTAGTCAAATATAAGAAAAAAAAAATGAGGGAAAGAACATGAAAAAAGAAGATGATGATGTCTAACACTCACTAGAAAGTGTTGGCACAAAACAAATGATAATCAGAACCAATTATTTCACAAGTTCGAAAAATGTGTCTATTCTTGTCTATAAAAACCTAGAGCATAAATCAAAAACACAAAAGTTCGGGGACAGTACAGCAAGCAAATATGAAAAAGAACATGATTTCAGGAAAGTGAAGGAAAAAAAGAAAACCATTAAATAAAGGAAAATTTTGAGGTAGCACAAGACAGCGTATGGAAGGTAGGAATAAAATAAGTTTGCTAAATTAAATAGACATATTTTTTTAAAAATTAAGAGAATGGGGCTGGGGATTTAGCTCAGTGGTTCCGGCGCTTGCCTTGTAAGTGCAAGGTCCCGAGTTCGATCCCCGATACCAAAAAAAAAAAAAAAAAAAATCACTAGACAAAAATAGAAATAATCTAAATGTCAAAATATACAAAGGAAAGCAAGCAGTTTCTATGAAGGGTAATGAAAGTAGTTAATAGAATGCAGGCAATATCTGTCATAGCCATAAATATAAATGGGAGTTGAGGGTCACGAGTGACATTTGCCAGCTTGTTTATCAGGAAGTCAGACCAGACTCCACTCATATGCTTCCCTGGCAGAAGGGCCAGCTCAAAACCTAATGTTTCAGAAGGTTTGAGGTCAGCAGGAGCCCCATCTCATCTCTGCCTATTCATTATCATTTGTTTCCACCCACCCAACTACAGTGAACTTACCTAGTGTTTGGTTTAAGGTGATTAGCTTCAGTGTTTTGAAGAAATTAAAAATCTAAAACTACTGAATGAAAGAAGTTAATAAAAGGCTAAACTTGATTTATTTTGAATAGTTATGTTGTAAATGTTGATAGCTCTTTTCTCAAGGACTATCACTGGAGACCAGGAAACACAATATTTTGCTTTTGGAGGCCATCTAACTGAAGTGTCATATGTTTGGTTCTGTAATGTATGCATCTAATGACATTCTTTGTTTTACACTGAGCACTAGGGATTTATTTGGTCCTTAGTTTCACGGAAATAGTATATATTAATATATACACATAAATATAACAGAGAATATAGTATACAGGGGGATTCTAGTTTAAATGCCATGTAGCAGTCACCAGTGCCTCCTTTCCAAGTTATCAACTTGATTGTCTGAAGTTGAAGACTCACAACACTAAAAATAGGCTCAATAGGGTACTATTTAGAGCTGATGGAACTGCATTGAAAAACACGTATTTTACTACAGGACTATCACCCCTGCCAACTTGAAAGAAAATAGGAAGACTTATTGCCTTCCTTGTGGTCTGTGTCTTGGTTAACCTTAGTAGTCATACAGATTTCCCTGCTTATGTGGGTACTAATTTAATGACAGTGAAGTAGTACATTCCTTTCTTCCTCTTGCTTTCTGTTGGTTCTTCATTCTGTATCCAAAGACTCCAGCTCCAAGTATACATCAGGAGCAGTGAATGGGAATGCTTTCTTAGAGGTGCCTATAAGTAAAATGGGGAAATAAACAGGAAGCACCCAGTAGCGGACTGTCAAAGAGACATTGAAGGACAGAGTGTTCATATCAGGCAGGCAGAGCCACTTTACCAAGGCTAGTGGGCTGGAGCCTGAATGTATTGGCCTTCTTTCTACCACAGCATAGACTGCGCAGAGAAGGACTATGGCACTCGTGCTGTGAGCACAGGCTGGATCTGGACAGACTGTGGACTGGACTCATTCTCAAAGAAGGGGCCCCAGCACTAAAGGGTATAAATCCACACTTTGATAGAAAATTAGGGAAGATTGGGAAAAGCCAGCTGGAAGAGAAACACCACCCATGTGAGCGGAGTTGCAGTGGGAGGAATGCAGTAGGCAGATCTCCTGAGAAACCACAGAGAGTTTTAAATATCCATCAAGGCTCCAAGAGTGACAGATCTCATATGAGTCAAGAAGAACTCTGGCTCCTTCTTGTCCCTCCTTCCAGAAACAGCAGCCAACAGGTGGAGGAAGAAGTAAGGAGATGAAAGCAACCTCACCCCATCATCCCCAATGGCTGCCACCCCTGCAACTGCACGGCCAGTGGAGAGTCTTTTTTTTTTTTTTTTTTTGAATGACCAATCACTTTCTTTTTAAATTGAACTCATTTTGAAACTATAACATGTAACGATTGATGCATAAACTGTAAGTTTATAATTTAATGAATTTTCAAAAACATATCCATCACCCAGATGAAGAAATAGAACATTCCAGGACCACGTAAGATGGCCTTATATTCTTTATCAATCACCCAGTTTCCACAGAATATCCCTAGATTAGTTTTGTCTGGTTGGAACCTTACTTAAATGAACTGATCACTTTTAATTACTGAATTGGATTGTACTTATGTCTTAATGTGTATGTTGGGTTAAACAGTGTCTCCCTTCACATTCATTTTCATCAGAACTTCAGGATTGTGACGTTATTTGGAAATAGGGCCTTATAATTAGTAAAGATGAAGCCAGCCATACTGGGTTATATTGGGTCCTAAATCTGATGACATATAAGAAGGCCATGTGATGACAGAGGCAGAGATTGGAGCGATAGAGGGAAACAGGATTTGTGGCAGCCATCAGACACTGGGAGAGATGTAGGAAACAGTTCTTTCTCAGAACCTCTAGAGGGACCATCCCTACTTATACCTTGATTTTGGATTTTAGGTCTCCTGAGCTGTCAGAGAATAACTTTCTCTTGGTATACTTTGCGATCTAGGGCCTTACACATGCTAGGCAAGCATTCTACCACTGAGTGACATGGCCAGTCCTTTTTATTTATTTTGAGAGAGGGTCTTACTAAGTTGCCCAGGCTGGCCTTGAGCTTATAGTCCTCCTGCCTCAGCCTCCAAGGTATCTGGGATTCGAGAGTGTACCACTGTGGCTGGTTTTTCTTTTTTAAGCCATCCATTTTGAGATAATTTGGTATAGGAAACTACTATAGTGCAACTCCAGGAGTTTATATTAAGAAAGGGTAAGCATAACAGTTGAGGCTGAGCCACGTTTCAAGAGAAGAACCTTTGAACAGGTTTAAAGTGGGAAAATGACTTGAAATATTTTTGTTGTTCCTTGGGGATTTGTTTTGTTTTGTTGTTACCCTGAGAGAACTTTGCTTATTCAGTCTCCCAGTTACAGGAGCAGACTATTGTTTAGCCAGAATATTTAGTTTTGAATGTTCACTCTGCAGAGGAGCAATGGATGCAAAACCCTCCCTAGATTTGTTTCATGTATTGCTATTCATGCAAAGCTGTTTTCTAAGTGAGTCCCAAGCACAGATGTCCCAAGCACAGTTGCCTTGAAGTGGGGCAGCTCTTCCTTCAGTGGTTCCTAGGGGGACCCTGCCCTTAACACCCGCCACAGCTCAAATGCCTCTAAGCAATCACTTTGCCTTGGTGTATCAGAGGAAATCACAGTTAAAAGGTTCTAGAAACAAAACCAAATATCCAGACTTCTTGTTCTATTCTGTTGTCTTTTTTTCAGACCACCGCTGATAAGGTGGATTAAGTTATCCCTGGGGACTTGGCCCCTAGTGTCTTTCTCTCAGGTCCTCACTGAGCAGGGAGCCTGTGTGCTCTCCTGCTCCCTACCCCCTGTTCAGAGAGAACCACTGAAGAAACGTTCACATGGAGGAACCAGAGCAGCCACCTACAGAAGTGGTCTACCCTAATTTCATTTTCTGGGGTTAATTATAACTTTGTGTTTTAGTTTATTTCTCATCCCTGCCATTTATGTATGTATGATCCTTTCTCCACTTCTAATACCTGTTTCAGTGGGCGCATTTTTTTACATTACTAAATCAGCATGATGAAATCTAAATTTCACTTTAGCTTGATATGTAAAAAAATTTCAAGTATATACAGGTGTACATTCAGAAATTATCCCCTAAATATTTTTGCTTTACTTATATTTGGTCTTATAAATTTTACTACAAAATCATGTCATACCATAACATTTTTATATGAAAATTGTGCCTTTCTTTGAACTAGAGGGCTTCCTGTATTGTGTGTCGTGCTTTCTTTTCAGAGTCAGTTATGTATGCTGAAAGCCAATGGTATTCTTCAGTTATTCCAGGCTGTAATTTAAATGGAAAGCAGTTTTTCAAAAGAAGGTCACACACTTTCTATGATGTCTAAGTAAGACATGGCTGAGTACAGCAGTTGTTCTGGGGAGGTAACATACCCAGAAGAGCAACAAGATAAAAATCTAATCAAACAGAACTTTGAATATTTGGTTAAGTCAAGGATACACTCAACTGTAACACAATCAAAGATTGCATCATTCCTTGGAGACTTGAGGATGAGATCAGATATCTGTTCAGCTGGATAATGATCACAGTAAAATTAGGAAAAGAACAGAGTGGTTTATAATATAAGGCTATTAGGAAATCTGCCAGTCTTCATTTTACTCTAGCAACTGGGATTGGTTATCTTTTCTTCCTTAGAAATTTCCTTTAGAAACATTATCAAAGCATGAGGAGATCTTGGGGAACTAGTTATTCAGTAATTGGTTGAATCCGTAGTTACCGAGCACTACGGTTAAATTCTAGTTCTATGACAGTGAGCAGAACTGAGGCTTAGTCTGGCAGGAGAAACAGTTGCTCAGAATTCCACTGTGACACAGACCAGCCGGGGACACCTTGGGAGCTGCTCATCCCAGTGGAGGTTGGGGCTGGAGGCTTCAAGCAAAGTAGCACCC
This sequence comes from Heterocephalus glaber, assembly GCF_000247695.1. The sequence goes on from NW_004624768.1 coordinate 18,241,842, forward strand.
CTGCTCTTGTCTGGAAGGTTGAAAAGCACATAGGGGAGAAGAGAAAGAAAGCAGGAGTTTGCCAGGCTAAGGGAGCTGCATGGACATGGTAGCATAGTAAGAGATGCAAGCCTTTCAAGGAGTTGTAAATAGTTTGGGGAAGTTGAAACTCAGGGACTCCAGGTCATTTGAGCTTTAGCCAGGGCAATGTGGAGTTCCTGAATAATTTTACATGTGCTCTATTTATGAATCATATGTTTCATTCCTTTCAAAGCTTTCTGGCGTTTTTGTGCTTTGATCAATAACATCATGCATTATCCCTCTCCCCCAGTATATACCTCCCTTTTTGAGTTCAGTAATAAGGATGAAGGAAGACTGAATTGACTGTCATCTCTTCAGACTAAGAGAATGCTTAAGTGTAATAAATGTGAAATAGGCAGAGATATTTTACTGTTTTATGTTTTTCTTTATGGTCATTATTTTTGTACATCCTATAGAAATATGTCATTCCCTGTATTTTCAGGCACTTGTGAGATTTGGGGGGATATGAATTCCTCTTTAGGAGTTGTATAGATGTATTCTCATTATTAATTATTACTGAAGCAGAGAGGAAATGATATCAGCAGATATGCAGAGCTTTTATTCTCACTGAATACACTATTCATTTAGACAAAAAGATCATTTCTCAATTCAGATTGGAATATTCTAATTTAAGGCCTAAATCAGTTGGGTCATAATCTCTATGGAAACAAAGCTTTCTACTGTGTAGTAACTGCATAAGTAACTCGTTTCTCCTTGTAGATACACAAGTTGTAGATGCAAATGCTCCTTTTTCCATTTTCTCTTAACTCTTAAAATAGAAGAGGTTTTAGCCAACAACATTGTTCATATGTTTTATAAGATTTAAAGTATCTGCTGACTTTCTTTTCCTAGTAAAAGTCAGATGAAGAGAATGATTTCCCCTTTTCTGTTCTTAGAGTCTCAGTACTCTGTCTGTGCAAGGCTCTACAGGGGATGGTCTGGTTTTCTTTTCATTATTCACTTTCAGCACTCTTGGTATATTGTGATACGAGTCCTTTATCATTTATGTATTTTGCAGATATCTTCTCCCAATTTTGGGCCTTACCCTTTTATTCTTTTACTAGGATCTTTGGATGAATAGAAATTATTATTATTATTATTTTTTGTTACCAGGGATCGAACTCAGGTCCTTGCGCTTGCACAGCAGGCGTCGAAACCTCTGAGCCAAATCCCTGGCCCTAGAAATTCTTAATTTAAAAATCTAACCTCATTCCCTTTTGTGTTAGTGCTTTTTGTGTGTGGTTAAAACATATTTTGCTGTAGTGAAAGTAAAAATAGACAAATGTAATTTATGAAACCAACAGGCTTCTGCACAGCAAAGGAAGCAAATACTGTAACAGAACAACGAGACCACAGTCAGCAGATACATTAGAACAAAGAGCAAAACAACCCAAGAACCTCAGGGCTGTGAACCACCAGGGAACTGCAAATTAAAGCCAAGTGAGTTATTACTGCATACGTGTTAGGTAGGCTGTTACCAAAAAGATGAAAGACAAGGGCTGGGGATTTAGCTCAGTGGTTCCGCCGCCTGCCTCGCAAGTGCAAGGTCCCGAGTTCAATTCCTGGAACCAAAAACAAGAAAAACAGGTGAAAGCACGAGCTGGTGAGGACGTGGAGAAAAGGGCTGTGCGCTACTGGCGATGCTCGATGCTGCAGTTAGTGCCACTGCTTTGGAAACCAGCGGGTAGGTCCCTCCAAAACCAAAAATGGAATCACTGTCCGATCCAGCTATCCTGCTTCTGGGTGTATAGCCAGAGGAGTTGAAATCAGTATGTGGAAGAGATGGCTGCACTCCATGTTTATTGTAGCTTCACTCACAAAACCCAAAATATGAAAACTGAGGAATCTGTGGACAGATGAATGGATTAACGCACACAAAGGAATATTATTCAGCACTTACAAAGCAGGAAATTCTGTTGAGCGTGACCACACACATGTGTAATCCCAGATACTTGGGAGGCTGAGGCAGGATGATCTCAAGGTCAAGCCCAGTCTGGGCAGCTTGGTGAAACCCTATCGCAAAATGAGAAGGATGCAGCTCAGTGCTAGAGTGTTTGCCTAGCATTTACAAGGTCTTGGGTTCAATCTCCAGTATACCCTGCCATCCTCATAAAGGAAATTTGTTCATTTGTTATTACAGGGATAAACAGAGAAGAGACAAATGCCATATGGTCTCACCTATACTCCATTTATATGTGGAATCTAAAAAAATTCAACTCATAGAAATAGAAGGTAAAATGGAGTTACTAGAGACTTGGTGTGGGGTAGATAGGGAAAGGGGAAACTTTGGTCAAAGTTTTATTTAGGAGGATGAATTCTGGTGATCTGTTGTGCAGCATGTTGACTATAGTTAATCATAACTTATATTTCTTTTTTTTTTTTTGGTACCAGGGCTCGAACTCAGGACCTTGCACTTGTGAGGCAGGAAGCAGAACCACTGAGCTAAATCCCCAGCCCCATCATTTATATTTCAAAAGTAATGAAAGAGATGATTTTAAACGTTTTTACCACAACAAAATAACTATTTGAGGTGATATGTTAAAAACAAAACCTTTGAGCCAGGGATGGTGGTGCATGCCTGCAATCTCTGGACTTGGGAGGCTGAGGCAGGAGGATCATCACGAGTTCAAGACCAGCCTGAGCTACATAGTGAGACCCTGTTTAAAAAAAAAAAATCTGTCTCAGTGCTCCTCTTTTTTTGTTTCTTCATTTGTTTCTCTGATTCTCCACTCCCTTTCCTTCCCTACCTCACATTCTAATGTGTTTAATCTGTTGTTTTGATGTGTTCTTGTAAATGTATATTGTTGTATATGCTTACGTATTTTAAATTTATGTGTTTATACTGTCTTATAAATCTCATTCTTTTTTTCACTTAGCATGTTTTTAAGATTCACCATCTTACTATACTCCACTTACCTCAAATACAATACCTGCAACTGCCTGCTGCCGCAATAGCCCTGAACAAACATTCTGCACGGGTCCCTTTCAGACCTTGTGAATAGGCCCAGGCTTACTAATTCCGAGGTATAGGGTTATACAAGTACAGGGATTTTTCACTTAACCCCAGTAATTGGTTCCTGAATATCAGTTGCTGTAAGTGAAAATTTCAACCAGGACCCATTTCTTATTTTTACTGGGAAAAATTAGTTAATTATAAATCAGCTCAAAACCCTGAACCTATTTCCTAAAGTATAATTGAAACTTATAAAACTATACATAAATAAGAATCTAGTATGTTAGGTTGCAAAGGGCATAAAACAAGCCAGGCATGGGGGTACAATCCTGTAACCCCTGGACTCTGGGAGGCTGGGGTAGGAGGATCCTAAGATCAGGTGCAGCCTGGGCAACTTGGAGAATTGGCGAGACTCTATCTCAAAAGAAAAAAGACAAAAAGGACTGGGGATATAGCTTAGTGTATAGGCCCTAAGTTTGGTCCCCAGTTCTTTTTTTTTTTTTTAAGTGCTTAAAACATTCATTTACTCATCACCAAACAATGTCCTAAACCAATGGTTGCGTTCAGTGGGCTGAGGGCAGCTGGCTTCCCTCTCCCACTGCCACAAGGCAAGGCGACCCCATGGAGCACAGTGCCCTCTCCATACCAGCATCTCCCGAGAGCACTGTGCTGTCCAGCATGCTCCTGTGGTTCTGACCACAGTGGTCTTCTGGCAGATATCTTTGGCTTGTAATTTGAGACTTACTGCACATTGATTTTTTTTATAAATATGCTGAGTTTTTTGAGGATGTAAATACATTTTTCCAGTATAAACATTAGACAACTTCCAGTCAAGATTTTACCTTTAAACCCTGAGGAAGAAGCAACTGTGGGAAAGGACATTTCCTTCAGAAAAGCTCTACCCCAGGCTCTTGCTGCTCTTGGCAGTGAAGGGCAGGCCGTGATGACCCACACCCTGTCCCCCACCTGGGATCAGATGGCTTCACCTGCTCTGGAGCCTCATGTTCTCGGTTGATGCCGACTCTTTCCTTGGCCTCCCTGTCTCAGAGTTTCTCCTCTGAAACCCCAATTTACTTTTCTTTAGGACATGGTTTGTTCCTTGATTTTTCTTTTAAAGAGTGCGTTGAAGTTTAGAATTACAAATAATTTAAACTAATGTAAAAAGAAGCATTAAAGAAACCAGTACTATCTTTTTAAAACTGCATAGGCCAATTCAGAGAATATTTGTGTGGCCCTCATGAAGACTAAAAGATGAATTTAAGAGCAGAGCCCGAGGTTGGGAACTGCATTCAGAGGGTCTGATGGTTTCACAAAGGAAGGCTGCCAGAATGAGCAATTTTCATAGTCTTCATCTGAAGATGCGCTTTCCACCAAAAGTCATGGGGATTTCCTGCATTCTAGAGCCAAAGTGCAGGGGCTTTGTGAATGGCTGTGCGGCCCACTTTGGGAACAGTGGGTGTTCCTAATGGAACACTGCCCTGTGTGCTTGTAACCCACCTAATCTTCACCATCACTGTCTTCCATGTGAGGCTGGTCCAAGTGAAGAAATTTACCTAAATCATGGTTTATGGGATGGGGGGGAGACAGAATTGAAACCCCTATCTGTCCAACCTCTGAAATGTTGGAACTGTGTAGTGACTGTAGATAATTCTGTTGTGTGGATTGTCATTCTCAGTGTACTGCCTTTTGGACCTCATTATGATTCATTAGTTTACACAGAAAAACTTTAGCTGGCTTGTGCAGTCAGAATGGTAGGAGTGGTCAGGTAGGACATTAGCACTGTAGAACCTTCTGAACAAGGTTCCCTGCTATCTGAATCCTTGATAAATGTAAATATATGTGAAATAAACTCATTTCAGAGAGTCATGATGCTAATTTGTTAGTTGACAGGTTGGAGTGTGCCCTTTCATTGGCCAGATCATCCAGGCCTGGTGGCCTCAGCTTCTTTCAAGGAAAGTGCTGAATAAATAGCTTGGAGTTGTCAACTTCTGTCTCACCTGTCTGGTGCAGCCTGGAGACCTTCTCCTCGGTCTACAGGTCCTCAAACAAGTGATTGCTTCCCTTGGTGGGGTGTAGATTCTAGTCTGGCCTCTGTGATATTGTACCTCAGAGTTCCACAATTGGATTCTAGGACTCACAGATCTCAGAGATGAATAAAGAGGATCTCAAGAATCAGGCTTTCCTACAGGTGGCAATTCTCATTTTTATGGGTTGTTCTTGTTAATAAGTTTCAAAGGTAATTATATTTTAGCTTTTTCTGGAAAACTTTGTCCCTTGTACCAAATAGCTTAGTATGCTGTTTAAGAATTACCCTTTATACCACTTTATACAGTATTTCAAGGTACAAAGTTAAGGTTCTTAGTAGAGATTATTACCTTAGTACTCTAAAAGAAACAGCTCTCTGAGAACCAGTCTTCAAAATGTCTAATAATATGTGTGCATATAAAATTAGTTATAGTCTCTTAGCCAGAATTTCTTAGAAAATCTTTGCTGTAGTTAGAATTTATTAGGCAGTTTTTTCAGTATCAGGCACTGTGCTGAGCACTTGAAATAACTCATTTAATCCAGACACTATATTTTGCCCAACACTGTGGGTTTGGGGGAAAAAATTACCTGAGGAGTTTCACCCTAGCATGCAATTCGGTTTTGGCATTCAGTCAGTAAATATTTGCTGTTTCAGTTGACTGACAGGGAAATTAGAAACAAGTAAGGGAAGAAAAATGCAACTAGGGCCGTGGGTGTAGGTGTGGAGAAGGAGAGAGCTCTGGGAAGCAGACTGGAGCTTTGCCTTGGGGCAGATCTTGGTGCCATCTTGTGGGGCACCTAGAAAGGACCAAGCAGGACCTGGAAGGGACCAAGCAGACCGTTACGAGGATGCCCTGCTCATCTAACTCCAAAGTCCCACCCAATTCTGATAGCAGTATGCAGTCAAATAACAAAACTCTGTTTTCCAAATCAATGGATCTGATTGTCTTATTCATCAGCCTGGATCACTCTGCCTCCAAAACATATCCCAGACCTGTTTGCTTATCTCCATGGAAACTGCCAGACCAGCCACTGCCTTCTCACTTGGCCAGATGCAGAAGCTTCCTTTCTGGTCTCCTTGCGGGGTTCTTGAAGTCCATCTTCCACAGACAGCCAAAAGGTTGTATTTTTAAAAACAAAAAGCAGCTATTCGGGGGACTGAGATGAGCACCACATATTGTAGGCCAGCCTGGGCAACTTAACAATATAATTTCTATTAAAATAAAGATTTTAGAAAAGGCTCAGGATATAGCTCAGTGGTAGTGTGCTTCCCTAGCGTGTGTGAGGCCCTGGATTCAAACCCTAGTACCACAAAACAAATCAAATCATGCCATTTCCTTGTGTAACATCTTGTGGCTTTGTATGACATTTACATATGGTTCCCCACCTCACTGTGCCCACATCTTGTGGCTCTATTCTCTTTTGTTTCCTTAAGTTTCCCCTGTTCTCACCAATAAGTCCTGCACACCCCATTCTTTGCCTGCTGAGCCTTCCTCCATTTTTTTTTTTGCTTAAATTCTTTTATTGGTACATTTTAGGTATACATACAATATGTTTACATTTATCATTGGATGCTTGTACCTGTACATGATGTATCTTGGTTCTTATTTTTTCCCCATTCCCTGTGCTCCCTTCACCACCTCCACACTTTCCTATTTACAAAGACTTTGTTTCCATTTTTTCCTTTTCTCATAATTTTTCCTTTCCCTTCTTTCCTTTCCCCTTCCCCTCCCACTTTCCGTACCTCTGTGGATCTTTTCTTCCTATTTCAAATTATCAATTATGAAACAGCCCAAGTGCCCATCAACTGGAAACTGGATAAAGAAGATGTGGGTTTTGGGGGGTTTTTTTTTGTACTGGGGATCAAACTTGGGTCGTTGTGCCTGCATAGCAGGCGGTGAAACCACTGAGCTAAATTCCCAGCCCAAGATGTGGTTTTTTAAATAAAATGGAATACTACTCAGCCGTAAAGAATGAGAAACTAGAGACATTTATAGCTAAATGGATGCATGTTGAGGCCATACTCTTTAAGTGAAATAAATAGGACACACGTGTAAATACTGAATAGTTTCTCAGGTGTGAGAAACAAAGTGTAAATAAGGATTAAAATGATTAAAATGAATAATTGATAATTTGAAATAGGAAGAAAGCTTCCTCCATTCTTTGCATGGCTGGCTCCTCCTCCTCATTCATATCTTGCCTTTTGTGTTGCTGCTGAAGAGAGGCCTACCTCGACCTTCTTAAAACAGTAGCCCAATTCTCTCTACCACATTTCTGCTTTTTCTGTTCAATCTCCATTGCCTCCGAAACTGTTTAGCACTGTGGATGCTCAATAAAGATCTGTCAAATGGGTAAATGCGGATTTCTGGTTTCTTTTTTTTTTCTCTGTACCGGGGATGAACTCAGGACCTTGTGCTTACGAGGCAGGCACAATGCCCCTGAGCTACATCCCCGGCCCTGATTGCTGGTTTCTTGATCTTCTTTCAGCTTGATAAAGGTTAGAGGCAGATGATTTTAGATCTTCCCTAACATAGAATGTGAAAAGATCACAAGAATTAAATTGAGGTAGAACAGAGTCCCATTCCCCCCATTTGCTGCTAACTCTATTTGACCATTCTGTTCTGAGGTATAGTTTCTTCATCAAAAGTTACTTATCTGCAGAGGAAGTACTAAATTGAATTTAAATGAGTGAAAACAAAGTGTTTAGCACGTAGTAAGCACGTTTTTCTATTAAAATTGGCCATACCTTGTTACATTTTTTTCCTTCCTACTACTCAAGGACAGGGTTAAAAAGTTGTCCTCTCTGCTCCCAGAACTTTGCAGCACAATTGGTTTATAACTGTAATAGGTGGTCCATAGATTTAGACTCTTCCACACTTAACAACTGGTGGCTCCTGACTCTTGTCCAGGCTTGCTCATTCTGATTAAGTTATTTCTCTTTGCAGAGAGAGAAAGATAGACATACAGACACAGACAAGATGGCCATGACTGTACAGGGAAAGCCAGGAGGGACTGAATGGCTCAGGCCAAAATTGGATTTATTTGGAAAACTAATTTAAATTGATCCCAGCAAAACTTTCTAATAAAGAGGACGTAGGAAAAAGATCACATGGTTTATTTTTGTAGTTCCTACTCTCAGACTTTTAAGCTTTATTTCCTTAATGAAATAAAGTATATATGAAATTAATCCGAAAACTAGAAGAACTGTGTTATAGTACAGATAGTTAGCTGGTATGATTTCTAGATAATCTGATTGATTCAAAAAGATTAGCAGTCAAGTGAATTTTTTTTCTTTTTGGTACGGGGGAGCGAATATTTTTTGAAACCTATCATGTGGCAAGCACTATTTTGGGCTTTGAGAAGATAGCAGTAAATAAAACATCCCTGTTGTCGTAGAACTTTATATTCTAGTGAAAGAAAAAGTAAAGTAGATAAGTAATAAAATGTATACTGTAATAAATGGTGATGAGGACTTAGAGAAAAAAGCAAAGAAGAAAAAGCAAAGCAGGCAAGAGATGGGGTGTTGGGGGCATAGGAGTTTTAAATGGGGTAGAATTACAGAGTATGTCTCTTTCCTCTGGCACCCCTCACCTCACTCAAGACTCTTAACAGTCATTTTGGCCTTTTAGAATCACATCAAAATGGTATTAGCACACAGAATTACTTTAAACATTATAATGCAAACAGACATCCTTAATATCTAATACTTTAATTTTATAATCTTTTTAAAACAGGAAATCTTAAATTCACAAATATTTAAAAATCCAAAAGTAAACTCAACAACTTTTGTAATTACTTGAACATACTATTTTTCTATATTATCTAAAAATGTCAGTTGCTTTTTGAAACTGAAAGATTAAATCAAAGCTGTGTTATTAAATTCATCTGAAAACTAGTGTTCTTTTATAAATTTATGTGAAAATAAGATATTATTAAGAGAGCTGTGACCTGAAGCATTAGGTCAGTTTGATTCTGGTTTGCACACACAGAGAAAGAATGGAAGCAAGAATTCCAGTAGTTCCAATCCCCTCTCCAGCAGCTGGAAAGTTGTTTACTCTGCGGGCCACAGCTGCCTAGGTTCAAATATTTTCTCCCTTTTTATTCAGACTCTTTTTTAAAAAAAATTTATTTACTTGATCCTTCAAAGTAAATTTCACTAGGGTCCTCTGTTAAAGGCTGAAGACCTCAATTCATGTAAAGGACCCAAGTGCTCCCTGAGCACTGCTTTGGCTTAAGAAATAGCAGCAGCAGGACTGGGGATTTAGCTCAGTGGTTCCAGTGCCTGCCTCACAAGCACAAGGTCCTGAGTTTGATCCCCCATACCAAAAAAAGAAAAAAAGAAATAGCAGCATCCCTGCTGTTGTTGCTCTTTCTGCTTTCTCTTGTGAAACTGTGCCCATACTGTAGCAGAGCAGCGAGATGATTTTCCTTCTCTTTCTTCTTCACTTTCTTCTTCCTGAGCAGTTCTATTGTATTGTCCAAGCCCTAGGCCTCTCTTTTTTGTTCTTTCATTCATTCATTGTTTTAAACTTTGCTCATTAAAAAAAAAAGCTCTCTTCAAGTTGATCTCTTTCAGTGTCTCTTTGCTTCTTACTGCTCTGTGCATGTGTGATCGTATAGACCAGATCTGTGTCTGTGTCTAATATCTTCCCTTTCTTGTGTGCCACTAATTTCTTTCTGATTTTTAAAAATGTGGTAAAGTATACATAACAAAGTTTATAACCTTAACCATTTTTATTTTTTAATTTTAATTTTAATTTTTGGTACTGGGGATTGAACTTGGGACCTTGTGCTTGCGAGGCAGGCGCCGGAACCACTGAGCTAAATCCCCGGCCCAGCCATTTTTAAATGTACAGTTCAGTAGTTTTAAATAAATTCATAATGTGCCGCCATCACCACCATCCATCACCTGAACACCTCTCATCCTATAAAACTGAAACTTTGTTAAGCAGTGAATTCCACATTCCCCACCCCTAGCATTAGGTAACCACCCTTCTACTTTGTTTCTCTATGATTTTGACAACTCTTAATTACTCTACCTCATATGTGTATAATTATATAGAATTTATCTTTTGGGATTGGCTTTTTGCACTTAGCATGTCCTTAAGGTTCTTTTTTATTACAGCATCCATCAGAATTTCCTTCACTTTTATGGCTGGATAATACTCCATTGGGTGTACTTTTTTGTATGCATTGTGTGTAGGTGGGTACCAGAATTGAATCCAGGGCCTTCACACTGAGCTATATCCCTAGCTACTTTATTTTTTACTTTTTATTTAGAAACAGGGTCTCACTAAGTCACTGAGTTGCCCAGACTAGGCTCAAACTTGTGATCTTGCCTCATCCTCCCAGAATTCTGGAATTTCAGGCATGTGCTATCAGGCACAGCTCATTTTGTATCCTTTTACATGCCATATCCATTCATCTGTTGTTAGATATGAGTTGCTTCCATATTTCAGCTATTGTGAATAATTCTGCCTTAAACTTAGGTGTACAAATATCCGTTTGAATTACTGCTTTCATTGTTTATTTAGCTGTACTGGAGGTTGGACCCAGGACCTTCATATTGAGATAAATTTCCAGCCCTTTTTATATTTTATTTTGAAATAAAGTTTTGCTGAGTTGCCCAGGCTGGCCTTGAACTTGTGATTCTCCTGCATCAGCCTCCTGAGTAGCTGGTGCTTTCAATTCTGGGGATAGAAGTACCAGAGTGGGATTGCTGGGTCATCTGGGGATTTTGTCAATTCTCTGCAGACTCAATCACTGTTTTCCACAGAAAACATTTATATTATATCATTTTATATTTCTGCCAACAATGCTTACAGGTTCCACTTTCTTTACATCCTTGCCAACACTGCTTATTTCCTGGTTCTTGTTTTTTAATAGTAGCCATCTAAGGGTGAGATGGTGTCTCACTATAGTTTTGATTTGCATTACCCCAATGACATCTTTTTGTGTACTTATTGGCCATTTGTATATCTTTTAACAAATGTCTACTTGAATCTCTGCCTATTTTTGAACTGGGTTGTTTATTGTTGAGTTGTAGGAGTTTCCATATACGCTAGATATGAATCTCTTATCAGACGTATGATTTGAAAATATTTTCTCTCATTCTGTGGATTTCCTTTTGAACTCTGTTGATAACTGACTTTTAAAAAATTTTTATTTCATTACATTTTAGGTATACAGTATAATGACATTCATCATTGGAAATTTGCACCTTTACATAATCTCTCTTGGTTCTTATCTTTTCCCCATTCAT
>NW_004624768.1:18266513-18297638 GCF_000247695.1 Heterocephalus glaber
GGCTCAGAAGCCCCTACCTCTGGGCCGGGAACAGTGGGACTCAGTACCTTGGTCTGGTGGTCTGGTTTCCTCTGCATCTTTGTAGTGTGGAATCAGGTGGCTGCCTGTCTGCAGCGGGGTGATTCGGCGTCTTCTGCGAGACTCAGGACCTCGGTAGGGTGTGCACAGACCCGCCTGTCTGCAGCGGGCTGATTCGGCACGTGTTCTGCGCGACTGGGGTCCTCGGTAGGGTGTGGGCAGACCTGCCCGTGATCTGTTCACATTTTGTATTGCTTTCTGACTTAATCTTGATAGGTTTCATGTTTCTAGGAATTTGTCCATTTCATCCAGATTATCCAGTTTGTTGGAGAACAGTTATTTATGGTACTCTCTTAAAATCCTGTTTCTTACTATAAAATTGGTAGTAATAGGCCCACTTTCAGTTGTGATTTTAATAATTTAAGTCTCCTCCCTTTTTTTCTTAGTTATCCAGCTAAAGTTTTGTTGGCTTGTTGATTTTTTTCCCTAAAAACCAATTTTTTAATTTCATTGATTTTTTTGTTGTTGTTTGTCTGTTCTCTTTCACTGATCTCTGCTTTTATCCTTATTATTTTCTTCCTTCTGCTAGCTTTGGGTTTAGTTTGTTCTTCTTTTTAGTTCTTTAGGTTGTAAAGCTAGTTGGGTAACTTGAGATCTTTCTTGTTTTTTATTGCAAATGTTTATAGTTATAAGCACCCCCCCCCCAACACCCCTTTGCTGCTGCCCACTTTAGGTCAGTATGACTGATCAGAAGACAGATCCCTGATATTTGTAGGACAAGGTCCCTTTTGCTCATCATGGCTCCCACCGGTTGTGTTGAGGTTTCTGTAGGAACACATGTATAGGCTGGGGCTGGGTAGCTACTTGCTAAGAGCTGAGATTGACTGCAGTTTACTGTCCTGTTCCTCTGAAAGTTGCAAGCCTCTATAGACCCGAGTTCCCCACATTAGACAGTCTACTAGTGCAGGGGGAGCAATTCCCAGTGCTTCTTACAATCCACCATCTCCCCTGAGATCTGTCTTTTTCAACTTTCCTCGGGCTCTTGGGCCATCTTCTCTTTCAGAAATTCTGGCTTTCAGAAATTCTGCCTTGAATTTTTTTTAGAAATTCTGGCTTTCAGAAATCCAGCTTTGCCTCTCGATGAGGCTGGCCCACAGGTCCATAGCCCAAGAGGACAGGTGGTACCACCAACTGTCTGTTCTCCTGATCCTTCCACCTTCTAAACAAATCTTACCCCTCAGTCTTGGGTCTCAAACAGTAATGACCCTCATTCTTCTGTCTTTTGAGAGAGAAAATTAGTACAAAAACAAATCAGAAAGCTAGCCAGTGGGCTGTGATTAGTAGACCTCAGCTTCTTGCAGTTAGAATTATATGTGGGTTTCCCATCAGCTTGTTAAATTTTTATGTGTGTTCCCCTCATCACTAAGAAGATTTTGTTACATGTGTTTTGAGGGGAGAGATGGGAGGGAATTGGGCAGCCAGGAAGGAAACATTTTGTCAGAGTCTTACAGATGTAGTTCTTCCCTCCCTGTTTTAGGTGTGAGTCATACCATCACCCCGCAGGGCAGGGTAGGGAATCTTTTCAGTGTATATAGTCTCAGGGAAGATTGCAAGATTTCTCTTCCTCTGGATGGAAGAGCATTGCCAGGATTCATCACCTGGGGCTGAATTTCAGCCCCACCTTTTTCTCCCTTGAGCTCCTTTGCACAGGGATGAACCAAATCTTCCATTGACCTGGTGTGTAGCACAGGGTATGGAGCTAAACAGATGGTCTTTACTATTCTCACCACACTTCTGTGAGGATATAGTGAGTTCAAGTATGTCCACCTCTTAGCACCATGACCAAAACATGCTAAGCCCTGTGTTTGTATTATGATTACTATTTGACTCATTGGGGTTTCGTTAGGACATAGTGTGTTTTAATGTCATATGGATAAGAACCCATTGGTAACTGTTATTCTCCTCTGAAAAATGAAGTGTCAACTAGTCCTCAAAGAAGTTTCTTTGACTCTCATAACCCATGGTTCTAACTGCTGGATTGCATTATTCATGTGCCATTTTGTGAGATTAATCCCCCACCAGGAGAAAAATGAAAATAAGCACAGAAGGAACCAAGGTTTATTTGGTATCTACTATTTGGGGGCTCTTTATATAGTAATCTAATTTGATCTTTGTAACAAGTGAAAAATTGAGGCTAAGAAATGTTGAATAATTCCCATAGGGTCACACATACCTAGTAAAAGGCAGTTCTGAGATCAGATTCATTTTATTTCTCTTTTCTTGCTTCTATTTCTCTTGGGGTTTATAAGGAGAACTTTGAATTGCTCTTACCTATTTCTCTATTTATGTAATTTTTTTTCTGGAGTATTTTACTCTCATCTGTGGCTCTGAGTAGAGAGAAAAAATTTAAAAAAAATTTTTTTTGGTACCGAGGATTGAACTCAGGACCTTGTGCTTGTGAGGCAGGCGTGGCACCACTGAGCCAAATCCCTGGCCCTGAGAGAAAAATTTAAACAAGACTATCTCTCCAATTTTTTTTTTTTTTTTTTTTCAGTACAGGGGATCAAACTCGGGTCCTTGCAGTTCTGCAGCAGGTGGCGAAACCACTGAGCTAAATCTCTGGCCCTATGTCTCCATTTTTAAGCAAATCTCTTTCTTACAGGTAGCAGTAGCTGATGTGCAGTTTGGTCCCATGAGATTTCATCAAGATCAACTTCAGGTACTAATGAACCATATGGCAGTCATCACTTACTGATTTTCTTTGAAAATATGTACATGGGAGAGGAGGCCTAATGTTATATATTTAAAACATTTAAGTCTTCTAAGATAATAGTATTACATCAGTGTTAAATTTCTTGAAACTTGATAGTAAGGGGTGTAGTTATATAAGAATGTCATTTTCTTAGAAATGCACATTGAGTTATTTGAAGGTAAGGACTTATCTGGAACATGCTCTAAGTTGGTTCATCAATAAAGAAAAAAACGTTTAATTGGTTGTGTATACACGTGTGTGTACAGAGAGAGAAAGCAAAGCAAAAGTGGCAAAATATTAACAACTGATGAGTCTAAAGGAAGTGTATCCAAGTGTTCATTGTCATCCACAACTTTTCTGTAGATTTAAAATTTTCCAAAATAAAAAGTTAAAAACATAGTCTTCTCTATATTGTTGAATCAATCCTATTAGAAAATATGTATTATTTGTCTAGTCCAAAGTATGAAAGAGAAAATACCTGATTGTACTCAGGAGGCCAAGGCAGGAGGATCATTGTGAGTTCAAGGCCAGCCTGGGCTACATAGCGAGTTCAAGGCCAGCCTGAATTTCATAGCGAGACCCTGTCTGAAAAAAAACCCAATTGAAATCCAACCACATTATTTGGGGCTTCCTGCACACAAATACACATTTACTATTACATTTTTTTTTTAAATATGCAAAGGGGGGCCAGGGATTTGGCTCAGTGGTTCCACCGCGTGCCTCACAAGCGCAAGGTCCTGAGTTCAATCCCTGGTACCAAAAAATGTGTATGTGTGTGTGTGTGTGTGTGTGTGTGTGTGTGTGTGTGTGAAAAGGGCTGACACAAGTGTATGCTTTTATGTCCTTGCATTTGTGGTGTGTGTGTGTGCGCTGTGAGTAAATTTAAAAGAAGTAAGCCTTGGGGAAGAAGGTTTCTGTCTACTTTGTGTTTGGTTTCCTAGGCTACTCCATCTCCGACCACTGTTGCTCCATTAGGGAGTTGGGCTTGAGAGGGTGGTGCAGAGGTGCTCCTGAGCTAGATTTGGCTGGATTGGGAAGAGGGCGCGATTCCAGACCTCCCCAGTCCAGACCAGGCCCTGGAACAGCCAGGCACTATCCTGGGCACCAGCGTGGACACTGCTTCCTGTACCTGGTATTGTATCTGGGCCACTTAACTGGAAGGCTTTGAAATGTAATGTTTTCGTCTATTTTAAATCTTCCCTTTTATAATCAAAGTGATTTTTTTAACTTGGAGGAATTTAATACTTGAATGAAAACATTTAAATATATAAACGATTATGTTTTCTAATAGTTTCACTGAAATACTAGCATTTGGCATCTCAGATACATGCAGTTAACTTTGTTTGCTAAAATACTTATTTGTATGTTTTAATTGATCCCATTTCAAGATAAAAAGCTTTAAGTCTGTCTTGAGTTTTGCCAATGGGTTTACTAGCAAAAGGAGTACATAGGAAAAAACCACTCATTTAGGGACCTGAGTGATAACGGCCCCAGGTTGTGTGAGGGAGAGGGATTTGAACAGACAAATTGTTATATTCACATCTGTGTCCTTGCCTTGAAATATTTGGGAACTTTCTGTAAGTGATTAAGAAATGATAGTTCTAACAACATTTTTTTAAAGAAAGTATTTGTGCTCTTTTGATTCAGGTACTTTTAGTATTTACCAAAGAAGATAACCAGTGTAATGGATTCTGCAGGGCATGCGAAAAAGCAGGGTTTAAGTGCACAGTCACCAAGGAGGCACAGGCTGTCCTTACCTGCTTCCTGGACAAACACCACGACATCATCATCATCGACCACAGGAATCCTGGACAGCTGGATGCAGAGGCACTGTGCAGGTGAGCTCAAGACTCGCGCTTAAATAGTCTCCTTGTCATTTGTGACAAGAAATGCAGCCTGCAAACACATTAAGTTGAATCCAGTCTCTTTCCCTATACTGTATGTAAATTAAGCAAGACATTAGAACTGTATTATTTCAAGGATTAATCTTTATTTCTTTTGTCTTGCTTTCTTTACTTTGTTTAAAAAAGTAGAAAACATGAATGAGAAACATTATGGATTAAGATCAAAGCCAGTATTTAATTAACTACAACTATAATCTGTGTTCTACTACAATAAGAATTATAATTTTCCAGATTGTTTTGAAAGTCATAATAAAAATTTCAAAATTGTCCTCTAATGTTAGATGAATGTACCTTATTTAGAAATATGTGCACAATATTAAAGAATTCTGGGTTGCAGACATAAATATAAAAAAAGTGTTTTTTAAAATTAAAGAACATTATTTGCTATTGATGTCTGTAAGGCAAAAAAATACCCATTTAATAAGGAAAGACAAATCATAACTTCAGTGGAATGTAAAATTTTATAAAAGTAATTTAAAGATATTTAAAATCAAGACTTTTAATAGAAAAGATTTAAGCCAAATATAACAAGAGTTAAAAATTAATGTGACAGATAACATCGTATCAAAGGATTGTACAGGGAATTTGGTGATTTCAGTATATGCTTGTTTCCTTGACGGTGAGAACCCCCATTTCTGGTAGTCAGACCAGGTTGCTTTCACCTCAGCATGATTGGCCTCCAGTAGAATTTCCTCTCTGGCCTTGATGTAGTCCCTGGAGCACTGCCTGTGTTCCTTGCCTGTTTCAGTCTAGTTGACTTTGCTGTAAGTCATTATCACCATAGCCAATAATTGTTTGATATGTCGTCTGGCCAGTCATCTAGCACATACACAGGGATACCCTGCCAAGAGAAATGGAGAGAACTCTGGCTGCGTGGAGGGAGACCCAGGTCCTAGCTCAGCTTTTCCTTGGACCAGCTACTTGGCTGTGGGTAACTCTTTGCCTTCTCTGGAAATGTTTTATCTTAGTTGTAAGCTTGAAACGCTTGCTTTCCAAGATCCTGTCTCTCTGTAACATTTAATGGATGTCACTCAGAGGAAGGGAAGAAAATAAGTTGGGTGATGTTTGAGTATGGATACAGCACCTTGGTGGAATGCTCAAGGCAGGGTATCTAAGGAGGGCCAGAGGGCTGCCAAGATAGACACAGTGAGAGGGTAGGAGGAGATGCTGAGGAGAGCTTGGCCTCTTTCCCAGTCTTGTCCAGACCTAAACCTAGCCACAGCTGGGTGCTGCACAATGGAAATTGATACTCATAAAGATGACTTTGCTATATCATTCTGTATTATGAAAGAAAAATGAAATTATATTTGTTATACTCCACTTTTTATTGTGCTAAACTATATATAATATAAAATTATGCTCCACTTTTTAAGAGAAGAAAATGTACTATCATTACACATTTTAGGAATATTCTAAACATATGGGAGCTGATGCACTTAAGGAATTGTTATTGAGCCTTGTACAAGAGAATTTTATAGACAAAAAGTAAATAAGCTTATAAGCTAGTGGAGTTGAAGTACTTAAATGAGAAAGTAATGTTACATAAAACTCACTCAAAAGCACACAAATACCCAGTTCCATAAGTATTAATCCATTCTCTCATGTAAGCGACTGTTTCATAGAATTGTAGAATAAAGAATGGGAGCTGGGCTGCTTGATGTTTGGCTCTAGAGAAGGATGGGGTGGCCCGGGGATTTAGCTCAGTGGTTTCGCCACCTGCTGCGCAAGCGCAAGGAGTTCAATCCCTGGTACCAAAAAAAAAAAGAGAGAGAGAAGAACGGGGTGTCTGGTGTGCATGTGCTCTGCCCTGGGGCCTGGGCCTCCCCAAAGGAAAGCTCTGAGTTTCACAAGTTCGCTGTCCAGACTTGAGATGCTAGAGCTGTCCGTTCCCCTCCCCAGAATGAATTGCTAACATTCAAGAATAGGATTTGTGTTCTATCAAGGTATCTTCTCTCTGCTGAATTGAGCACATCCTCACTGCCAACAGTGGCTCCTCACAGAGCAGGGTTTCATATTCCAGATCCACTGAGGTACCGTGTACCTCTGAAGCCCCTCTTCTAGTTGGTAGCTCTTAGCAGGATGGCTGCAGAACAGAAAAGCTCACACAGGTTTGGATGGACCAGTGAAGAGCAAGCAGAGCAGTGCTTCCTGTTCCCTGTGCTAGCGAGAGAGCAGACCTATACAAATGCAGTCCCTGATCACATTGCTTTCCTGATGGCCACAGTGCATCGCTAGCCAAGAATCTCAAGTCTTTCTTGCTACTGTGTTCTGCGAAATAATCTTCATCTTTTTTTGTGACTTGAGTGTGGGGTTTGGTGTCTTTGTGCCATTCATAGTGAGTCTTCCAGAGGCAAGAACAGGCCTGATTTAGTTTCCTAAGTCAGATTCGATTCTGGCCCTTACCTGATTTATCTTCCTTACGATCCTCCCTAGAAGATGCCTGGTTCTTCATGTAACCCCTGCAGATTCTTACTCCTCCATTGGGTTGCTCTCTGCCCTCAGACCTCCACGGCCCATGAGACCTCAGCCCTGACAATGTGCTGTCCTTCCCTTCAGCTCTTCTGGAGGGTTACCTATGGAGATACCTAGTCAACACTGCTGGGGATTGCAGCCAGGACCTTTGCACTGAGTTACATCTCCAGCCCTTTAAAAATTTTTTATTTTAGACAGGGTCTTGTTATGTTACTGAATTGCCCAGGCTGGACTCAAACTCACAATCATCCTGCCTCATCTTCCTAGAGTGTCTGTAGGCATGTGCCACCATACCTAGAAAAGGTTTTCCATCAGTTGCTGACCTGCCAGATGACTAGGATTCATCTGTCTCTTGCTGCTGAGAGCATGTGAAGCTCATCATACTCTTTGTGGATGCCTTACTGAAGGTCACGTATTCTGTCTGTCGTATTTCCAAATCCACCAGTTCAGGATCTCTGCTTTGTGCATCTCATTTCTGAGCACTGCATTTAGTACTAAGCTATATAGATGAGTAAGACAGGGTTCTTGCCTCTGAGAAACTAACTGTCTAGTTGGGGGGTATCTTTGTCTTGTGGTGCTGCAACAAAATACTAAAGACTAATTTCTTTTTTAACTGATACATGAAAGCACAAAAATTGTACATATTAGTTGGGTACCATGTATGTTAAATACATGCCTATAGTGCAAGTATTTAAATCAAGTTTAACATATTTATTGCCTCAAACATTTATCATTCTTTTATGGTGAGAATTTTCAAATCTTTTCTTATAGCACTTTGAAATGTACAGTACATTATTGTTATCTATAGTCACCATACTGTGCAGTAGTACACAGGGTGTCATGTGAGACTAGTAATTTATAGAGAACAGAAATTAATTTTCTCATACTTTTGGAGGCTGGGAAATCCAAGATCAAGGCACTGGCAGGTTCGGTCATTTGGGAAAGATGTATCCTCTGGAACGGTGGAAAGCTACATGAAGTCTCTCTTGTGAAGACTTTAATCCTAATTTCTAGGGAGGAGCCCTCGTGGCCTAAACACATTTTAAAGGCCCTACCTCTTTTGTTTTTGTTGTTGTTGTTGTTGTTTGGTTTTTTGGTACTGGGGATCGAACTCAGGACCTCAGTACTTTGCACTTGGGAAGCAGGCATGGTGCCACTGAGCTAAATTCCCGGCCCCTAAGGCCCCACCTCTTAATACTACCACATTGGCAACACCTAAATTTTAGAGGCTGCGTTGGTTACTGGGACAAAATTCCTGCAACCTGAGGAAAGGATTATTTTGGCTCAGTTTTCAGAGGGTTCAGTCCATGGTTGGCTGGCTTCAAGGCAGCTGGCATGGCAGAAGGGCCTGGTGGAGGACAGCTGCTCACCCCACAGCAACCAGGAAGCAGAGCTGGGGAAGGAATGCTGTGAAGAGGAAGGGACCAAGAACTAGATATTCACCCAAGGTCACGCCATGTGACCCACCCAGACACACCCAGAAGCATGATTTACCAATTGCCAGGTGACTCTTAATCATCACTGAGGACAAGCAGTGATTTCAGGACAGGCTGGTGAGTGCCCACAGAAGAGGTCTATACAGAGAGCTTTGAGTGCCCACTTGGTCAGTGAGGGCTTCACATAGGATGTGTGGAGTGAGCAGAAGCTTTGAAAGTAGAAGCAGCAGCAAGAGCAGGAATAGGCAGGGCTTCAGCTCCTCTACTCAGTCTTCATGGATGCTGGACAGGCAGGTGTGGAGTGTGGCACAGACATGAGCTGGATCACCAAGGCCTAGTGTGCTGTGTTCTTAACATGAGCCTCCCTGTGTGGCCTTTTTTTCCAGTGCTCTCCCAGCCCATCATCAGAAGTATTTGTAGTTGCTTGTTGTGAGTTGGGACTGGTGGTTGCCCTAAGTCTGTTTCTGTTCTTTCTGTAATAACAGAATTTCTGATTATTGTTGGGCATATATCCACCTAGAAGATATATTGCATTCCATAGCTTTTCTTGCAGGTCACCAGTGGACCTATACTTTCACTTTAGGTACCCTCACAGGGAGAATACATGCCCTGTTTCCTGCTGCCTGGCATGTAGGTGTGAAGCATCTATATCCATCTACTGTATCTTGGGCCAGGAGGAAGAACCCATGTACAGACAGCAGAGAAATACGAAGTGAATAAGGCCAGGCTCCTGGCGGTACAGAGTACCGTCCTATGGCAGCCTTGGCCCGTTTCCCTGTGCACATCATTCCTGTGTGAGACAGGTAGACATGTGGAAGCCATTCTTCTTTGGGGTTTTCTTCACGTGTAGCCATGTTGACCCCTGGCAGCACACCAAGCAGTGTGGTTTTTAGTGTGCTCATGTTGCTGTGGGGCTGTGCCCTGTCTCTCCTGACCTTCTTGAAGTCTGTCTTCCTAATGTCCAGATGTACATTTTGACTATGCCAAGTCAATTCTATTCCTAGTACTCATGATTCTAAAGCAAGGGTGTTATTTTTCAAACCAGGTTCCTGACATGGCCATTTTTTTTAAGCCACTTTTTGCTCTTAGGCATGAGAAAAAGTTAAGAGTATACTTCTGTCTTTTTACACAGCTTCAGAGCTTCCTTGAAGATTTTATCGCTCCACAAGCATGGTCTTCCCTTCTGCTGCCTTAATCACATGCCTCTTGTTCTCATATCTCCAGTTATGGGTCAGGCAACCAAAGCACCTGGTGAGATCTTCTGCCTGGTTGCCTACATGCCACTACAGCACTCAAGTATCTTTTTTTCTTCTAAAAAGCTGAGCACAGGCTTGAGGTGGCTAGCTGCATTCTTAAATCTCCCTTTCCTCACTTCAAATCTCAGTGATATGATGGAAACATAAACATCAGAACAGGCTCAGTGTCCCTAGAAGTCACGGAAATGCATTTGTGAGTCCATGTCCCTTATTCTCTGTTTGAGATTAGCGTCAGGATGAACATAGTCATCAGGAGTGCACTGGCCATGTCTGTGTGAGTGTCAGCCATGCCGGTGACCCTCCCAGGCCTGAGCCACCCTCCCTGACCCGTCTGCAGTAAGCTGAGCCTGGCTCTTCTCCAGGCAGAGACCAGTGTTGGACACCTGTTAGGAAGGACTCTTCAGTACAGCCAAACAATGCCTTAGGGTTGTTCCCCTCTGCAGAGGAGTACTGACTGGGCACTGGAAAGAACAAGAGTGTTAAAGAGAGGGGGAAAGAAGGAGAGACAAGCTAAGTGTCTGTGACAGGGACTGCTGGTTCCTGCAGCCACCTTTCTGTTCCTGAGCAACTAACTTCTGTAGGGCCCAAGGCTAGTCTGAACCAGTTGCTAGACTCAGCCTTGTCTCAGCCCGAGTGCCCTAAGCCAGGGACAGCAAAGAGCACCCCCTGCCCATTCATTTGCGTTTAGTCTCTGACTCCATTCCTACTGCAGTTTGTGGTCCAGTAGTCCAGACAGAGTTCATGAGGATCCATATGGTCTGCAAAGCCTCAAATATTTACTCTGGCCCTTCATAGGAAAAGCTTGCTAATACGATACATTTTCTTATGCATCTGAAATGGTTATGTTTTGTACCATTTAGGGGAGAATTGGGAAACAGTCAAGTTATTTTCTGTGTTCTGTGATTCCGAAGTGCTTCTGTTTCCTGAATTGTGTTCATGCTGCTATGCACAGCTGAAGTTATGTGATCACCCATCTGGTCTCTGTCCCATCCTGGATGTGTTCTCCGGAGGCCAGCACACTTGTCCTTTGACCGGGAAGTCTGGAAATGGGCCTCTGTGCCGAGTCCCTCTCCAGTGTGCATCCTCATCCTCTGTCTGGGGCTGAGTTCTTTCCTCTCTAGCAGCCTAGATCTTTTCCAGACAGCTCTGCTATCTTCCCCAGTGGAGGAAGACTCCAGGGCCATCACACCCTTCTTCCTTCTCCACCTCTGTATCATGTTTATGTCTGCCTCCTTGACCTTCCGGCTGTGTCTTTGTGTCCCGTGGTCTCTGAAGCTGCTTCTCCCAAAAGTTTGCAAACTCTCTCTGGTGGGGCAGGGTCTTCAGCTCTTCACCAGGCCTCCAGTCTTGATTTCCTTGAAGGGTTGACTCTGTTCTAACTGCTGACTTTAGCTTGCAGTTCCTGGTTTGGGGTTTGTGGTGGTTACTTTTGCCTCCATTTTCCCTAGGAACTCTTCATTTTTTGTGCTTCTGAGTATAAAGAGAGGAGCTGGCCCTTGAGCTCCTGACCCCACAGTCTGTGTAGCCATCAGCCTGTGGTCATACACACAGCCTTGCATCTCCCTTCAGCGGGAAAAGACAGAACTGTGGTCCTTTTCATGTAAACACCAAGTAGGGAGAGTTCTCCACTGAAAGCCACCTAGGTTAATGAAGACCAGAGCAAGGCGACAGCACATCAGTCATCTCAGGTAGCTGTGCACTCAGAATCTGTGCTCTCTGATTGCTAGTCACCTGGCCAGGAGTTTATTCCCAAAGAAAGAAAGATCAGTTACTAATGAAGGTGATCCAGCATGTAAAGGGATCTTCTCTTTACCCTGTATCCCCCCACATTAATTGTTCTACCAAAAGTGTTTAATGTATTTGTTTTTTAACCACTTAACAGTTTACCCCAGCATCACTTGGGCAGCGCATTTGTTATGTACTATCCCAAGTGTCACTTGGGCAGGTGTCATTTCAGCCAGTCAATTCTTGTTCACATATCTGTTCATTTATTTTATATCAACTATTTTTGCATACTTTTTTGTTTAGAATGTTGTATTCACCTTTGATGTTTGTTTCTAGTGAAATCTGGTTATTTTCTTTTACTAATTTATTTTTATTTGTGAAAAATAACCTGCAATTTTGTGCTACAATCTATAAAAACTTTATTATAAGTACATTAGATACAATTTTTATACTTTTCTGGAACTGACTGATATTCTTTTACATTATAAAACAGACACATTTAGGACACTGAAACTGAATAGGAAGGAAGTGCCAAAAGATCTGCAAAAGAAAAAACTGAAAATGGGAGAAATGTTAGCATATCAGAGAGAAAAAGTCTGTGTTATAAAATGGAGAGACAAAAAAGATGTCTCCTTATTTCAAATATTCATGATACAGAAATGATAGATCTTGAAAGAAGAAATGAAACTTTAAAAATTCCAGTAGTGGTCAATGATTATAATAATCCTATGAGTGGTGTTGACAGAGTTGACTAACATCTAACAAGCTATCCTGTAATCAAAAAGTGAAGAAAAAATATTATTATGAAATATTTATACACCTTCTGGACCAAACAATATGGAACTTGTTTGTTATTTTTCCAAAACTGTGGAGGTAATTAATTGACAATTCAGATTAGATCTGGTAAACCAAATAATTGAAAAATATGGGACAGTGAAACACCAACCAAGACATCCATTATAGACGTCTTCACCATCACATTTAGTGGGTAGACATTTTATTGAAATTAGACCAGCCACAGGAAAAAAGGAAAGGTCAACATGACAATGTAAAGTGATTGCTTAAACAAAGACAGTAATGCAAAAAGAATTTGGAAAGAGAACAGATACTACTCTCCCGATTATACCATTGTGTTATATGAATGTTTTAAGATACACCATACACAGAAATATTATTGAATTTGATAAGAGTGTCATTTTGTTTCCATTATCTTATAAAAATTAGCAATTTTTGGTCATCCTGTATTTAAATAATTGGGCTGATAAATGGTTAAAAATTATTTTTATTAAAATTTCTTTGTTTTTCTAAGGTCCATCAGATCATCAAAACTCTCAGAAAATACAGTTATTGTTGGTGTAGTACGCAGGTAAACTGCCATGGTGGGGCCTTGTTTCTTGTGTTTTTGATGTTGAGATGCAGGTGTTAGTGCAATGCTTGCTCCTAACAGGGCTGGATTAGGGCCTGCCTGCTGTGACTCCCCTTCAAAGGGAGTCCCTTTTAAGTTTGGCCTATTCTTTTTTTGGAGGGATACTGGGGATCGAACTCAGGACCTTGTGTTTGCGAGGCAGGCACGGTGCCACTGAGCCAAATCCCCAGCCCATTTGGCCTGTTCTTTATTGTTGGATTTTCGTTTTGCTTCTCCAGTTAACTTCACAGAGGGAATTGCACTTCCTGATATAACCTGCTGTTCACTGTAGGAGCAGAGAGGCCATGAGAGAATGCCTTTCCTAAAAGTGGGAGCTTCCAGGGGAATTGTCCTAGGTCCTCGAACTCCAGATACCTCTGAGGGTTTGAATTGTACATGAGTGGAGAGAATGTTTTCCCTAAGTTAGAGTATGGAAAAAAGGGAAATATATAGGAGGAAGGCAAGTGTTCAAATAAATCTTACTTAGTTTACGTGTTTTTTATAGATAGAAGAAATATTTCTGTGTCCTTTAATTTTTTCCCCCAGAGCTGTGGGAGAGAAAGGATTTTTTTTGTTTTTGAGATGAGGTCTTCCTATGTTGTCCAGGCTGGGCTCAAACTCATGATCCTCTCCCCCACCCTGCTGCCCCAGACCTTGCCCAGTGCTGGGATTATAGACCTGCCACCATATCCAGTTGGATCTTTTTTTAAAAAAAAAAAATAAACGAAGTAGGAAAAATACAGGAGAATTTAATTTTGTTTAAAATTTTTACATATTAAATAGATATATGGACATGCCTCTATTCCAGCTGTTAACGTAATCTGTATCTTGATAATTATAATACCCAGGTACAGTGACATGTACCAGTAGTCCCAGAACTCAGGAGGCTGAGGCAGGAGAATAACTCACACCTGAGAGTTTGAGACCAGCCTGGGCAACATAGTGAAACTCCATCTAAAAAACAGTGTTTTAATAATATATTTCAAAAAAACTAATGAAATCAAAGGAGAAAGAGATTTTGAACTTTATATTCACATATTAGCCTCGTTTATCTAAAAGTACTCATTATATAATAATTAAAAGTATGAGGTAAACTAGTGACCATGTAAGAGATGAGATGTCATTGACAAAACCTGTGCCTGACTCTTGCTGTGTTCTTTTGAAGGGTGGACAAAGAAGAGTTGTCTGTGATGCCTTTCATTGCTGCTGGCTTTACGAGGGTAAGTACCTGCTTCTTGGCTGCACAACTATACCTGAATATGGGAAATTATTTTATTTTAGGTCTGTGTCTAGCAGGTTTCGAATTTGGGAAAAAAATTATTTCCTTGTTCTGTGTTACAGTGTGGTTTAACTTTATAACCTGATGATCTAATTGTTGACACTTAACTTTCTTAATCTTTTAAAACTATGCCTGCTAAAGTCATCTAAGCAAAATAAACTCTTAATGGTATACTCATTAAAAATTCTATCATAGAATGTGCTGGGTTTGGGGGGGGTTGTTTGTTTGTTTTTGTTTTTTTGAGACAGATTCTCTCTGTGTAGTTCAGGCTAGCATTGCACGTACTATGTAGTCCAGGCTGGCTTTGAACTCATGGCGATCATCCTGCCTCAGCCTCCTGAGTGCTGGGATTACAGGCATGTGCCACCATGCCCTGCTAGAATGTGGTGTTTTAATGCTTACCTGTACATGGCAATTTTTCAAAGCCAGTTCAAGAATTCTAGAAACAAGGCAACCTGAACATGGCTCCCTGTTCTCCATCCCCAGCTCCAGTCTTGATTTCTCCTAGGCCAAGTGCCTGCTGAGGCCTTTGGTCAGCTGATTAGAAGTGAGGCCTGGGGGCCATGAGAGAGAGACAAGGAAGGCTGAACCTCAGCCCGCCCACAGTTTCAGCAGTGGGGTGGTCCAGAAAGCCCTGACTTGAAAGCGGGCTGCATGGAAGGTGCTCCTGGGCACCTGCAGAGTGGATGAATCCTCCCAGAGGAGGACCCCTTAGTCTTAAGCCTCAGAGGTTGCAAATTGAATTTTGATAAATGAAAATGTAGCAACTGAAAATTAGAAGCTTACACAATAAGTGAGAAGAAACAATCTAGCATGTATCACAGATATACAATCACAGGAAATAAATTAGAGCAGCTAAGAAATATGGAGCATAGAGAGTGATGGCTTAGTGTATATATGACTTGAGTTCCAGAAGAGGAGAAAGAATGGGACAGAGGAAAAATCTGAAGAGTACATGGCTGAGAATTTTCCAGCACTGATGAAAGAATAATCACAGATTCAAAAATTCCAGCAAACCCAAAGTAGAGTAAATTAAAGAAGAGGTTACATCATGGTGAAGGTGCAAAATCAGACAGACAAAAAGCTAAAACAACCAGAGAGAAATCTTAAAATCAACCAGAGAACAAAGGTTACTTTTGGAAGAGTGACACAGTAATGACCAGCTTCTCAGCACTAGCAATGTGACTGAAGAAAATAATTGCCAGTCTAGAATGTTATACCCAACATAAATATTGTAAAATGAGGATGAAATAAAGAATTGCAGAAAAATGAAAACTGAGTTCATAGTTAGCAGGTCTTTGTAAGGAAATTCTGAAGGATGCAGTTCATCCAGAGGAGGGTGAAAGGTCTGCCTGCCCTGTGCCTGCCCCCCACCCTGTCTTCTTCCCCACCTCTCCCTCCCTTCCCGCAATGCATGTGTACGTGTGTTTAATTCAGTGTGTCTGTTTATGTATAACACTATTCCCAAAAGGACAGACATGGACTGGGACATACAATGCTTTCCTAATAGAGAAGTTGTACCCAAAGGGAGATGTTAATACTAGCATACTCAGTATGACAGTTGTATAGTTGTAACAACCCAAGTGTTGGCAAGGTGTGTGGGTAGGAGGTGGGGTGGACACATTCTCAGAGGCTTATCTAGGAGACATGGCAGGAGGGCAGGCAGCAGAAATATTCTGAGGGTTTCATCTCTGGGAAAGGTGCAGGATAGAGCTTCGCTCTATGGGATATACTGTTTTCTGGGGATAATTAATATCTTGTTGGAAAATAATAGTAAAAACATCGCTGCTTTTGAGATTATTGAAAAGAAAGGTAGTCACTAATAGAACAGAAAAGTTTATTAATAATTTCCAAATTAGTAAAGGAGGACATGGAATTTTCAGCAACTTGATCACACTGGCAAACACAAGAAGAAACAACAGTGTTCCATTGGTCATCAACACAAAATGAGATAGAAAGAATAGCAAATGCACATGAGTGGGCTGGAGTCTTCCATCAAAGATAGGCTGTTAGATTGAGTTACAAAACACAATTCTCTGATATGTATAAGACATTTAAAGTGATAAAAGGAGCTTAATAGTAAATGATCAACAAGGTAGCAAGTGAAAGCACACAGAAGTAATGATGTTAATATCAGATAATATAGAACTTAAGATTTTATGCACACACAATTTTATTTATTTATTTTTTTGAGATGGTCTTACTAGGTAGTCTAAGCTGGCCTTGAACTCATGTATAGCTCAGGCGGGCCTCGAACTTGCGCCAATCCTCCTGCCTCAGGCTCCCAAATGCTGGGATTATAGGCCTGCGCCACTACACCCAGTGATGCACAATGTTATTTTATTTTATTTTATTTTATTTTTGGGGGTACCAGAGATCAAACTTGGGATCTTGCGCTTGTGAGGCAGGCAGTAGAACCACTGAGCTAAATCCCTGGCCCCACAATTTTATATAAAATGTACACGTTAGGTTATTATCACATAGTTTCATGGCTGTTTTCTCGCCCTTGTTTGACAGTCTCCACGATATACACACATTCTTAGCACCTGTCTTCATCCCCTGAGCGCCACAATCCCTGTTAAATTGTTTGAAAACAATCTAGTGAGCCAGCAGAAAAGTGATGGCTGCTTTAAACTCAAAGTCCTGGCTTGGAAGGTGTTGGCTGCCTGTTCCCTGTGGGTCTTGAGATCGTCCCATGGAAGCTGCTTAAGAAAGCGTTCACACAAAGAAAGAAGCTTTCCCAGGTGACCAGACATCTTTATATTATGTCATTACTCAGAGGTTGCAAAACTGGCTTTTGCTTTAAACAAGGATCTCAGAATAGTCCATTTTCTAGTGAAATTTAGGAGATCGATTATTCCCCCTGCCTTGAGGGGGTTATATGCTTACCTGCAGCTACCCAAAGTTACTAAACTTTGTATGTATTTGAGGATCCATGGAAAGCTGGTGGATGCAGTGTTGGAAATTCTTAGGTTTGGAAAGTACTGTGTTTGAAATTCTGTGTTTTTCAGGTGGTTTTGTGGGGTTTTTTTGGTACCGGAGATCGAACTCAGGACCTTGCACTTTTGAGGCAGGCAGTGGAACCAGCGAGCTAAATCCCCGGCTCTTGTGTTTGAAATTCTGTATAAGGAAATCAGCAGAGTTGGATAGACTAGAAAGAGCATCCTGGTGGAAGGTCAAGTAAACCATGGTCCTCATATTTTCTTAGCATGGAGCTAACTTGAAAATTCATAAGTAACTGACACACCCTTCCTGCCCTCTTGCCCATTCCACTGACCAAGGTGTCTTCTAAAGCCTTAATGGGAACCACTGTTAGGACAAGTACTGCTGAGAACACTCCATGCAGAAGCACAAAAGCATCACAGTATCACTTTCAAAGTACTGACTGAGGGGATGGGAGGTTGAATCAGGCTCCTCATTTTGTAAGTAAGTAACCCAATGTGGTGGCCAGACGTCAGAGACCCCAAGGGCTAATCTTCTCATCCAGAGTCCCTGACCAGCATGTAACAAAAGGAGGCTCAGGTTGCTGAGCACAGCTAGACCTAGTTGGAAGGGAGTCTCCCAGTTTCTCAGTGCAGCCTGCTTCCTGCCTCAGCTGGACTGGGCGTTTGACTGAGCTGACTGAAATCTCTCTTGGGATGGGGTTTGTGTCCCTGTTCTGAGTGAGCATTAGCATTACGTGAGGGCATCCCTGGAGAATCTGCTTCAGTCTGCCTGGGGAGGATGGGCAGGAGCCTGCCCTTGGGTATGTTTTTAATCGCATTGGGAGTAATTCTATATGCAGTCAAGAGTAGAGGGCCACTGGGTGAGGCTCCCAAGGAGGGACGCAGGTCCTAGCTGTGGTCTGACATGCCTTGTGGAAAGTGAGTTGAGTCTGCCCAGGAGGTCTGCGGGATTTGTGGGGCGGGGCTGGGGAGAGACTAACTCTGCTTAACCAGAGGGGATAGTGACCTGCTTCTCTACCCCGTAGGGTGCTTGGACAGAAAAACTTGTAGAGGGGCAGTAGAGATGAGCTGTTTAGACACAGAGCAAAGCAGAGATGAAGGGGAGGGAATGGACAGTGGGAGCAAAGATGCCACCAAAGGATGGCCACATATGCTGTTTGTTACCTTTATTTCTACCTTTGGGGCAAAAAGTTTTGGTGGATCTGTAACATTCATACCCAGTGAAAAATGTGTCCATGTGGGAGGTCATCTGTTGAAGTGGATAAACATACACGTGTCCCCCCTCCCCAGCCGCAAGAAGTCACCTGCTGAGCAGCTGGAGCCCTCTGCCCATCTCAAGGCCTTAGCCCTCATCTGCTAGAGTAGAACAAGCACTATGTGTCAGTTCCTCCCTTACGCCCACACGGTCAGCAATGTACCCATTGCCCATGGAGATGGGCAGCATTCTGGGGAATTCTCATGAGGTCCTCGCTCATGTGGGCAGCGGGTCCAGCACCTTCCATGATATCAGTCATAGAGGCTGGAAAGCATGTTGCCTTTGCCAGACAGCTGGGAAGAAGGCCTGGGAACTATTATGCCCACAGCCAGCTGGCCTAGCCTCCTCTCC
The DNA here is from genome assembly GCF_000247695.1 of Heterocephalus glaber. The sequence continues at coordinate 18,285,312 of NW_004624768.1, forward strand.
TGAGATGGCACTAGCTGTCCTTCACATCTGTGCCGTAGTGTAGGCCAACTGCTTCTCCCATCATCTCTGTATCCTGATGGTGCTCTGCCACAGGAAGGAGCAGTATGATTTCCCTTGTTTTACAGATGAGGAGGCAAGGTCGGGGAGTGTGAAGTGCCTCATTTAGAGTCATGCAGCTTTTAAGGCATGATCCTGGAGCTGGATTTTTGGGTTGCTTAACACCCAGGCAAGACCCTGATCACCGCCCAACACAGGGAACACCTGCCTTCACCATGGCAGTGGAGGGAGCTGCTTGTGGAGCCCCAAGCCCCCAGTTGTCTGGCTGGGGCTATTAGGAAGTAGCCTGCAGAGGACCCTCCTCTTTAGCTCTAGCTTCCTCCTCAATGAGGTAGAGTATTATCCATTTGTTATGCAGGTGAAAAGAAGAGCTTGTCACAGAAAAAGGATGAGTAAATGTTCTGAGTACTTTTACATCTAAATAAAGCTGCTGTTGTCCACTGTATCCACAGGCTTTGCATCAGAAGATTCCACCAACTACACATCAAGGATACTGGAGGGAAAAATCACATCAGTACTGAACATGTACAGACATTTTCTTATCATTATTCTCTAAACAATACAGTGTAACAGTTTAAATAGTATCAGGCCGGGGATTTAGCTCAGTGGTACAGCTGCCTGCCTTGCAAGTGCAAGGTCCCAAGTTCAATCCCCGGTACTGAAAAAAAAAAAAGTTTAAATAGCATCTACATTGTACTGGGCACTGTAAGTATTGTTGAGATGATGTGAGTTAAAGTACATAGGAGGATGGTGTAGGTTGTATGTAAAATGCCATTTTTATAAGAGATTTGAGCATCTGGATCTTCATATGCTGGGGTCATGGAGTCCTGGATCCAGTATCCTGTAGAACCCAAGGAATGACTCATGTTACAGGAACAGTGACTTCTAGGATATCATCATGTAATACTTCACTTGATGGTAGAATGGGTCCATCTTCTCAGAACTGTGTAATTTGTTGTGGGATGTTTCCGTTGTGTGACAGTTTTTATGCAAAACACTTAACGTCCACCACAGTAAGAGACACTAGGCAAATGCATGGCTTGTGCTGGCACCTTGCTATGGGAATCATGAGCCGGCCACTTTGGAGGGTGATGCAGGACAGTGTTGTCAGGCTAAAAGTTCCCTCTCAGCTTCAGGTCAGGTAGACAGGCAAGAGTAGTTCTGCACACCATGAGTTTGCCTAACTGTAAAGAGGACAAAATATTGTTCCTGAGTTTACTCTGAAAGCTTAATACAACTACATCTCTGGTTAATAAATTTCCTCCTCTACATTTTCTAGCCTCTGCTTTATCAGTGACATGCAGGTATCCAAAATCCTCTTCAGATACTGAAAGAAAACCTTGTTTTCTAAAAAGCTAATTTGGTGTCTGTAAGTTACATCTCTCATCTCCTGTTTGTTATTAATGATAATAAAGTATTTTTTAGATTTCAGTTGTCAAACAAGAAATTTATTTAGAAGAATTATTTTTAACTGGCATACATAATTATTCAAAGATGCCCCTTTGTTTACTCACAAAATTCCCCTTTTTATTTATAGAGGTATATAGAAAACCCCAGCATCATGGCCTGTTACAATGAACTGCTCCAGCTGGAGTTCGGAGAGGTGCGATCACAACTGAAACTCAGGTAACTCCCCCCTTGTAGAACACCTTTGGGCCACGCAGGGCCGTGCTGCAGGAGGGACCTTCTTGGCTATAACTGACCCCCCAGATAGGTTGGGACAGGTGGTGCGGTGGCCGCTCCTCAGACAGACTTTCGGGGTCTGTCTGTCTGTCTAATAAGGGTCACATTAATGATTGGAGAATCACATTTAAACACGAGTCCCTATAGTAATAGTAAATCAAACTGTACATACTGGATTTTCTGTTTGGTGTTCTAAGAAAAAAAATATTTTAAATATATACATATACTCAGTGTATTGTTATCTCTGGAAGGTGATTGTTTTCTTCTCCATATTAAATATTTTATAATTTGTTCAAGATAAAAAGAGTCCCTCCCCCTCAGTGAAATGAGTTCTTTGTAGAGTAGGAACAGCAGTAAAATAATGTCAGGTTGACAGAAGGAAAATAAAATCAGCACTTCCCTGTCATTCTAGCTTTCTTCTTTGGGTGTCCTACTGTTTGACATTTCCTTTACCAGTGATCAAAGAGCAAATTGGGTCATTCTTTTTGTATATGCCAAAGGCGCAGAAATGGGGAGTAGTAGGGGGTCCCACGTGGGAAAGAAAAGTACCTCATAGACAGAATGAAGATGAATGAGAAATAGGCACAGCGTGAGTGAGGGAAGAAGTGCTGCTGAGCAGAATGGTTAAAGGCTGGTGTGGTATACAGAAGAGCTTTTGTTCCCAGGTTTTCGGGGAAACTTGCAGTAGACCATGGCCCCTGGCTGGCCTGGTCACAGCACCTCCACAGGGACTTCAGCTGTCCCACTCTCTCAGAAGAGAGAAGGATAAATTTTGGAGCAGGAGGTGATGCTAGAGTTTATTTAATCCAATCAAGATACAGAAAGCAAGAGGCTGGGGATTTAGGTCAGTGGTTCCACTGCCTGCCTCGAAAGCGCAAGGTCCTGAGTTTGATCCCCGGTACCAAAAAAAAAAACAGAAAACGAAACTCACAGAGGTTAACTGACTCACGTCTAAGATCTCACAAACAGCAAATGGCGAAGCTGGTCCTTCAGGTTGTAACTCATATTTCAAAACTGCTGCTGTCATTGTCTTTTCTCACTGGCCTCCAACCTTGCTTCCTGAATACTCAGCTTAGTGAACATAGCATCCTCGGTCTCCTTCATACACCCCCAAATCCCATTCCTCACCATCCTGTTGCTCTTTCCTCCTGAGTGTCTCTGGGGTCTGTCCACTTTTCTTCATTATCACTGCTACTCTGTTAGTGTAATCTTTTACCTGGATTATTGATTGAATCTCTCAGTCAGTCTCCCTATATCTAGTCCTGACTTTCTCCTGTCCATTTCCCACATTAAAGTAACAGATAACTCTGTTTCTATCCTGCAATTTTCCATAGCCTTAAGAATGAAACCCAGACTCCAGAATGTGGCCCCAGGCTCTCCAGGCCCTTCCACTGCCTCCCTCTCTGTCCTCATCTCCCCTCTGCCCTGCTCCAGCTCACAGCAAAATGGAGATGTTCATTACAGACAGAGAAGAATACGAAGGAAAGGCAATGTGGGGCTTGAGACTTCTGAAAATCCATAACAAGTAACTTTGTGCTACTGCTGAATCAGTAAAGCAGAATATAAAGTCTAGAAATAGATTTGAGTATATTTAAGGATTTAGCACATGATCAACATGGCTTTTAAATCAACATAGGAAAGGGTAGACTTTTTAGTCAATGGGATTGTGATAACTGGTTAACTCATTGGTAAGAAAATTAAATTAATCCTGATCTCACCCCTTATCCTGAAATAAACTCTAATGAATTAAAGACTTATGTGGAAAAAAGTAGTTCCACATCAGGGGTGAAAAATATAAGTGGATATATGTAATTGAATAAAGTCTTTCAAAGCTTAGCATGATATAAAAAGCAAGATTCCATAGAAGAAGAGAATCAGATCAGACAACAAAAATATTAAGCTTGTTGATAGTTTTTTTAAAAGACCAAAACCTGGAATAATCTCAAAATTTTAGACAAATGACAGAGAAATACATCATATATTTGTAGCACATAGAACAGGCATCAGGTTAATATCCCAAAAAGGGAGCTTTGGTGAATCAATAAGAAACAACAACACTTCAGAAGGAAAAAACTAAAGGACATGTACCAGCAATTTATAAGAGACATTAGTAATCATTATATATGAAGAGATGTTCAGCCATACTTAATAATCAAAGAAATAAATGCAAATTTAAACAATATTATACTCTTTACGTACCAAAATCTGCAAAAGTTAAAAAAAAAAAAAGATAAATCCCAGGAAGGCATCTTAGAGATCATCTCCTCCTTATGTCAGAGATAGGAAACTTCTCTCGTTTTGTTTTTTTTTAATAACAGCTTTATTCAGATATAAATCAAAGAAGCTACTATTTATTGGCTGAGCTCTTTCATCTTGTTTGGCCAGAGAGTTTAGTAATACCAAGAATAATACAAAAGGATTGTTATTCTTAAAGTTTACTTATTACCATACTTTATGAACAGTCAGTTCCTTTTTTTTCCCTTTAATTTTCTAGCACGAGTGAACCTCCTAGCCAGGTGTGGTTGTGCATGCCTATAATCCCAGCAAGCAAGATACTGAGGCAGGAGGAGCGCTACAAATTCAAGGCCAGCCTGAACTGCGTAGTCAGACTCTGTCTCAACACCAACCCCCCAAAGAACTTCTTAATCTTTCTTAGGAGATCCTTTATAGATACAAGGAAAAAAACCCATAAGCAATCTATGAGTCTAATCACAGGTGGGTCATTGAATAAATTACAGTATAACCTTACAATAGAATATTACTTGGTTATAAAAAGTGATAAAGACCTGTAATTATCAATAAGGAAAGATTTATGTACATTGTATAGTGAGAAAAGCAGAACAGGCAAGTCTACAGAGATAGATTAATAGCCTTAGCTGTGGTTAACACAAATGGCCTGAAATTGTGATTTGTGCTCTACTCTGAATAATAAAAGCTATTAAATTATGGGCTTTTTGTTTTTTGAGACAGGGTCTCGATATGCAGTTCAGGCTGGCCTTGTACTATGTAGTCCAGGCTGGCCTCGAACTCTTAGTGAACATCCTGTCTCACCCTCTCAAGTGCTGGGATTACAGATATGCGTTACCATGGCAAATTGTGCACTTTAAATGGGTGAACTGTATGGTGTGCACACTATGTCAATAAACTTGTTTAAAAATAAATGAGATTGGGCCAGGGATTTAGCTCAGTGGTTTCGCCGCCTGCTGCACAATTGCAAGGACCCAAGTTCCCGTTACCAAAAAAAAAATAAAAAAATAAATGAGATCAAAACATTGGAAATCCCAACAAGGAGATATATCTTTTTTATTATTATTATTATTTTTTTTGGTACTGGGGATCAAACTCGGGTCCTTGCGTTTGCGCAGCAGGCGGTGAAACCACTGAGCTAAATCCCCAGCCCTAAGGAGATATATCAAGTGGTGTTCTAGGCATTTTCTTGCATAAATACATACGTAATATGTACGTTTCTAAAACCAGGATCATACTCTATAGTTTTACAGTCTGAAATAGTTGGATCATATGGTGTTCCTGTGTAACCATATGAAGAACTTCCAAACTGTTTTCCAAAAAAGGGCCTATACCGTTTTATATCCCCCAGCAGTGTATGAGGGCTCCTCACCAACACTTGGGGTGACTTGTCTTTTTTATTACTCTAATGCAGTGATATGCTATCTCATTTATTTTTATCTGTATTTTCTAATTTTTGTCAATAAACTTTTTTTTTTTTGAGATAGGGTCTTGCTTTATAGTTCAGGCTTGCCCTGAAGTCGCTGTGTATCCCAGGATAGCCTCAAACTTGCGGTGATTCTCCTGCCTCTGCCTCCTGAGTCCTGGGATTAGGCGTGCACCACCACCCCCAGCCAATAAACATTTTTTACTTCTGTAAAATTCAAAAATGATTTCCAATGCTAAGGATATGGGAAGTGCTCACAGTATAAGTCTAAGTGAAGAAAGCAGAAAACAAAGCTGATCATTCCAGATGACCCTAATTTGATAAAAATCATTGCTTAAAATATCTCCCAAACAATTGAAGTCCTCCTTTCTGGCAGGCTGCTTGACTGTGTTCTGTCACATCATCCTTACAAGACTTCTGGCGTTGCAAAGGGACAGTCTAGGGATTTAGCTGCTGGAACAATCAGGGTCCCACTGCTGAAGAGTTGTGAGTGGAACCTGCCATGTGATTGCCAGGCCCCTGCCTCTTCAAGGCAGAATGAAAGACACAGTAGTGTATGTAGGAGTCATCTAACTACAGGCGCAGCAGGAGGTATTTTTATGCTTTTAAATATCCCCTTCCTTTTCTTAGTCAAGTATACAACATTATCTTTACAAATCAGCCAAAATTACATGTAAATAAGCTAATGTAATAACCCAAGAATGCATTTGATTTAGTAGTATTTACATTAATCAGTCCTTGTGTTTCTACCCATAAAGGGCTTGTAACTCAGTATTCACTGCATTAGAGAAAAGCCAAGAAGCTATTGAAATTACAAGTGAAGACCACATTATTCAGGTTTGTTATTTTGGAAAATTGTCCTTGTTTTCTTGTCTGTCTGTTCTCATTTTTTTTTTTTTGCTTAAATTCTTTTATTGGTACGTTTTAGGTATACAGTACATTTGCATTTATCATTGGGTACTTGTACCTGTACATGATGTATCTTGGTTCTTATTTTTTCCCCATTCCCTGCCCTCCCTTCACCCCCTCCACCCTTCCCTATTTACAAAGACTTTGTTTCCATTTTTTCCTTTTCTCATAATTTTTCCTTTCCCCTTCCCTTCCCACTTCCCCTACCCCTCTGGACCTTTTCTTCCTATTTCAAATTATCAGTTGTTCATTTTTATCACTTTAATCCTTATTTACACTTTCAGTTTTTCACACCAGAGAAACTGTTTGGGATTTACACATGTGTGTCCTATTTATTTCACTTAAGAGTATGGCCTCAATATGCATCCATTTAGCTGTAAATGACTCTAGTTTCTCATTCTTTATGGCTGAGTAGTACTCCATTTTATAAAAAACCCACATCTTCTTTATCCAGTTTCCAGTTGATGGGCATTTGGGCTGATTCCAAGCTTTCACTATTACAAACTGTGCCGCTATAAACATGGTGCACATATATCGCTGTGGTATGATTCTTTTAATTCTTTGGGGAAGATACCCAGTAGGGGAATAGCTGGGTCAAAAGGGACCTCTAGTCCTAGTTCTTTGAGGTATCTCCATACTGATTTCCACAGTGGTTGCACCAGTCTGCATTCCCACCAACAGTGGAGATCTGTTCTCATTTTTAGGATTGTACTCTTCTATTATGATTTTTTTTTTCTTTTTAAAGTTCAAGAGACTAGTTTTCCTTAGGGGATTATACAAACAAAAATCAAAATACAAAGTTTAATATACTCTCTCTAGATAAAGATACTAATAATTGTGATGCTAAAAAATGCTATAATAGTAGCACATTTGCATTTATTGTTTCTCACTGGGTGGTGTATGTTTGTTTAGCATGGAGGTTTTTATTCCAAAGGTTGCTTGAGAGGGGACACTTGAGTATTCTAGTGGGATGATATGCTGTCTTATTTATTTTGATCTATATTTTCTAATTTTTGTTAATTTTTTTACTTATAAAATTTTAAAATGATTTCCAGTGCTAAGGATAATGGGAAAACTACAGTAGAGGGAACACTACAAGGTCTGCAAGCTTTCCTCACTGTTCTTACACCTTTCGTGCGGTTTTGGAAGATAGTTTACACTGGTACAGATTTCTTGAAAAAATAAAAATGTCAAAAATGAGGGCCAGGGATTTAGCTCAGTGGTTTAGCTGCCTGCTGCACAAGCACAAGGACCCGAGTTCGATCCCCGGTACCAAAAAAAAAAAAGAAAAAAACAATGAGACACCCAGTAATTACAGAATAACCACTGTTAGTAAGGTGGGTTTATACAGGTGACTTAAGAGAGCATGGCTTGTACTTCAGATAACAGCAAAAAAGAGAGCTACGGCACAGGGACATTTCTTCTGTCCAAGAATTGGCTCCACTTGATTTTCCTTCCTGGGGCCCCGTCCTGTCATCTGACTTGTGGCACCCTCAGTGAGGAGTTGATGCTGGGTCTGGAGCCTGTGCCCTACAAGGTGGCACAGGCCTGTGGCTGAAGGCACAGGCTTTGGTCTCCATCTGCCTCGGCTGAGCCATTTTGGGCAAATTAATTAATGCTTGTCCAGCTGAATATGATTTCTCATCTGTGTAGGTGAGAATGATTAGAACAGCCACTGCCTTTAGCAAGGTAGTTTTGAGGATGGAGTTAATATGTGTGAAGTGCTTATGTCTAGCAAGGAAAACAGATCTTAGTAAACAGCATTAGTTACTGATCTGTCAGCACCTTCAGCACATACACAGCTTTCCCCTATGTCGCCTCCCATTTTTCAGTCCTATTTGAAACATAACCATTAAGCCTGAGATTTGTAAACACTCGCTAGTTCACAGCCTGCTTTTCACACACATTATTTACTTGAATCACATGAGAGAGGCAAGAGAGCGGTTTCATTCCCATTATCCAGATGAGCAGGCTGAAATTCAGGCACGCAGTGACTTGCAAAAAGGCAGCAGTGTGCAGAAGAGGGAAGCGTGGGTGTTGTACATCCCAGTCCACTGGTTTACTGAACTGCAGCCCCACTCAGCCCCAGATTTGTCCCAGCATGGCTGCCATCCTCTGCCCTCTTCCAGGTCAGGGTGGCTGCTGTCACAGCAGAAAGCCCAGCCAGATAAGCACTTGTCCAGGGTGCCGATTCTCCTGAGGTCATGTTCTTGTGGTGTTAGAATGCCATGGTTAGGCGCAGGCTCTTGAGGGAAACAGGAGTGCTTCAGTGGAAGACCACTGATTGTCCTCTTTTCAAAATGCCTTTTAATTCATTGGATTTGTTTTTTCTTTCATCTCTCCTCAGTATGCAAATCCTGCATTTGAAACTACAATGGGCTATCAGTCAGGTGAATTAATAGGGAAGGAGTTAGCAGAAGTGCCTGTAAATGAAAAAAAGGCTGACTTGCTGGATACTATAAATTCATGCGTCAGGATAGGCAAGGTAAGTAGGCCAGTCCCTTTAACACTTTTGTATAACAAAGAGGGAAGGAAGACTTGGTGTTCAGTGAACACTGTGAGAGCCAGGTCATCTCAGCCTTACTCTTGCCAGCAGCCCTGGGAAGGGTAAGTCGTGTTGACCTTTTTTTTGCGAGGGGGTGAGACAGGGTCTCACTATGTATCCCAGGCTGGCCTTGAACTCACATTGATCCTCCTGCTTCAGCCTCTTAAGTGCTGGGATTACAGGCATGTGCCACCACACCTGGCCATGTGTTGTTCTTTTTATCCCCATTCTGCAGATGAGGAAACAGGCCAAGAAAGAATATGAAATGATTTGCCAACAAACAGAGTAACTTGACACTAAAAAAATCATTATTTTCATGTTTGTGATAGGTGAATAAATTGATCTCTCTAGTAACTGATCTTCAGAATGGTAGATCTTGGCATATAGCTCTGGGCAAGGGTAGCCAGCGAGGCTGTACATTTTGAAAGCACATCTGAGCGCATCAGTTCTCTGAGCCTCCGTCATTTGTGGCACATTTTTTAAAATGATGGCTGTGTGCTGGTTGCTGTGCTAGATTCTGGTATACAGGGAAGAGCAAAATGAGAATTCTGACTTGGGAGAGCTCCTTGACCAGAGAAGAAGACAGACAGAAGGAATCGTTAGTGATGTAGGTGGCCCAGAAACACACCGCTGAAGGAGCAGACAGGAGAATAGCAGGCCCAGTCTGCAAGGTGTCCCTTTCTTTGAGCCAAGGCCTCTGACAGCACACTGTTAGGAGGCTTTAAGGCATGATGAGCAGGAGGATTCTGCTGCTTTTACCAGTCACTTTCCCTCCTGGCTGCCGGTCTTTTCCCCACTGGCAGAGGTGGGTAGGGACTGTAAATCTGACTCCTGGGAAGGTTTGCACACTTGGTGACATGTACTGCTGTCCACAGCTTCAGTTTTGGCAATGCCCCTCCCCACTGCCGTTTGGCCAGTGCCTGTCATGTAGCACAAGTGCCACACAGGGGCTGCTGCCATTGCTTTCCCCTGCGCTGAGCACACAGGAGGACCTGGAGATGAGAGCAGGGACAAGCCAGGCTGGCCAGGAGGCCTGGTGGTACATTGCTGCTGGGAAGTGGCCAAAGCAGGCACCGCCATTGTCTTGTTTGCCTTCAGCTTTCCTGTCCAGGAGGGTGTTTTTCTTCCTAGAGGGAGTTGAAAGTCTGCCTTCTGGTAGGAACAAAGCAAAAGTAGAAGTAGATTCTCGGATGCACCACAGAGGACAGTGGCTGGTGTCCCAGACCATAGTAGCCATGAAGGGCTTTCCCATGGCCACCTGAGCCTGGCATTTCAGTCCCTTGCTGCTACCAGGCCAGCCAGTGATTCTGTGCTGGGTGTGAACCAGGATAGCCTGTGAATACCCTGTAGTATCTCATGTACCTGTTACTGGGGGAGAGGGCCACAGTGATGGAGATAGGGAAGAGGTGCACAGTGGGTTAGCTCTGTGCCCTGGGGTGCATCAGGTCTGTGACACTGTGTCACCCTGTCACTGTCCTGGGTCTGAGGTTTCTGAAGCTGAGCTACACCCTACACATAGAAGGGGCTCATAGGGTTTGCTGGCTCCGGTTGTGGAAAAAGAACTTTCAGGATGCACCAGAAAGAGACTCAGGAAGGGTTATTAGGCAGAAATTTTAGTACACACTCAAAGAAATAAAATGTGGGCTCTCAAAAGGGAGAAGCACATTGATTTTTTGAACAGGGAACATTTATGGGGTTTTTGGAGAGGGTAAATCTGACTCCTGGGAAGTTTTGCACACTTGATGTCAGGAAAAGGTGGCCCACACCCCAGAAGGATGCTGGTCCATATTACAGGTATGAGCCAAGTTTTTTTTTTTAAGATGGATGATTTAAGCATTTTTTGCATTTTCTCAACCTGTTCCTTTATCTTAGGGTCAGGTTCCTGCTCTTTATTTTTTTCAATTAAGTCAATTTGTGGAATCTTCATATTCCTGAGGAATTTTAGGTGTGATAAGTTTGGAAGGAAAGGATCCTAAATGTAACTAAGGGAGTACTTATGTGCATTTCATTGGGTGACTTCATCTGAAGCCCAGAAGTTGCAGTCTTCTTTTTTTTTTTTTAAGACAAGATCTTGGTATTAATTCAGGCTAGCCTTAAACGCATTACGTAGCCCAGGCTGGCCTGAAATTTGTGGTGATCCTCCTGCCTCAGCCTCCCGAGGGCTGAGTAGTCTTCTTAGAGTACAATTTTTAGTTAAAATTTTCTTGTCTCCCTTCTATCTTTTATTTTTTCTATCCTACTTTATCGCCACCCGAGATTTTTATCCCTTAAGGGGTTGTAGAAGCCCTGATTGGCCACCTTTTTTTTTGTTTTGTTTTTTGTACTGGGGATCGAACTTGGGTCCTTTCGCTTGCAAGGCAGGTGGTGGAACCACTGAGCTAAATCCCTGGCCCTGGCTATCTTCTTATAACTGCTTTAGGCTGAGGAGGGACATTGATCCTGCCTAGCCAGGAATCAAAAGTCTCACCTTGACTGATCCAAAGGATGTTTTGTTTCATGAAGGATCATCTTTTAATAGTCTGAAAAAGAGGACAAAGATATTAGCAAGTCATGGTCACTTATTTTGTAACCTTGTTAAATAATGTGAGGCCAGAAATTAATGGCTCCCTAAGTTTTTCTTATCTTTCATATTAATCTGTATTTTTTTTCAGGAGTATACCTAAATATAACAGGTAAAATTTAAGCACTTGTAGACTCCTCCCTATTTGTCAAAGAACTCTAATTTATTTTCATATAACAATGGTAAAGGGATGGACTAAATATAGATATCTATGTTTTGTGACTATTGAGTCATAAAATTTTTATGATAGGGCTTAAACCTGGCCTCTATTTTGTAGACCTGAAGACCTTCATAATGATTGGCTCTAGATAATATAAACATAGAAAGTTAGTTTATATCACTAAGCTAACAAAGCTTAGTAGCTACAATATATTGGTATTGCCATTTTCATTTTATAGGGATCAATACAAAAAGATACATCTTTACTGAGGGGAACTTAAAAGTACATTAGAAAACATGATGGGAATATATTAAGAGAGGCTGAAGGATACACTTTCAGAATAGCTGGTGGGACTGGGAACTCATACTTCTTATGACTTATAGGTGTGGCTGGAGATTGCCAGCAGGGGCTGTGTAGTATTTAAAGCCCCCTCTTTACATCTATCTTAGCTTTTTTTTTTTAAGTTCTTTTATTGGTACATTTTAGGAATACAATTGTTTACATTTATCATTGGGTGTTTGTACCTGTACATGATGTATCTTGGTTCTTTTTTTTCCCCCATTCCCTGTGCGCCCTTCACCCCCTCTACCCTTCCCTATTTACATAGACATCATTTCCATTTTTTTTCTTTTCTCATAGTTATTCCTTTCCCTCCTTTCCTTTCCCCTTCCCCTCCCTTCACCACTTCGTCTTTGGACCTTTTTTCCTATTTCAAATTATCAATTTTTCATTTTAATCAT
>NW_004624768.1:18316987-18336452 GCF_000247695.1 Heterocephalus glaber
TGTGTGTGTGTGTGTGTGTGTGTGTGTGTGTGTGTGTGTGCTGCTGGTGCCCATGCGGTTCACCTCCTTTGGGCTGCAAGCGGTGGTATGGTGGCCCAGAAGCCTCCTCTGTAGTGGGAGCAGTGGTATGGCAGCCTGAAAGCCCCCTCCTCTGCGCTGGGAGTGGTGGTACAGCAGCTCAGAATCCCCTCCTCTGTGCTGGGAGTGGTGATATGGCAGCCCAGAAGCCTCTTCTGCACTGGGAGTGGTGGTATGGTGGCCTGTAAGTCTCCTCTGCACCTATTTTCCCTTTTCTTACTTTTCCCCTTACTTATACTAAGTACAGGGTAAATGGCAGATGGTCAGATGCCCATTGTATAATAGTGATGCGCAGCTGCAGTACCTTTCATCCTTCCTTGGTTCCTGTGATCCTCCTTTCCTACTCTGCTTCCTTGTACTTCTTTTAGGATTTACCTGGATGCTGGCCTCTGCCCCCTACTGTGGTCCCTCAGAAAGCTGATTGGTTGTTGAGGCATCGTTCTCTGCTGTGCAAATGCCTCACAAGTCCCTGGTTTTTGTCTCAGCCTCTTCCAAGGTCTGGCTCAACATCCTGCTGTCCCCTTGAAATTCAGTTGTCTAGCAGTGATTTCCTTTCATTCCCCACAATTAGAATCCAGTGCCTCTTCTTGCCCGAGCTCTCTGTGCTCATGGACCCTCTCACCATTGCCTTGTCTTAGATTCCTGGAGTGACTGTGATTCCTTCCTGCCCTTTCATCTCCTCCATCACATCTATCACCACCCACAATGGCTGTCAACCCTCTAGCATTTGCATGTCTGCTGCCTGTTCTGACCTTGTTCCGGCCTTCTTCAAACACCTTGGAATTGTGGTGGCCAAATCCAGTTGGGTCTCCTTGTCCCAGAATCTCCCACCCCACTCAGTTCACCCCACATTATTGCAGGGCTGGTCCTACCAAATCATCATGTGTCCCTCTCAGCAGAGAGCTTGGATGCCTTAGCCTGGTGGTCAGTATTCTGTAGTTGAGCTTGGTCACTCAGTGAACAAAAGTCCCAAGTGTTCCCTGCTTGTTTACTGTGTGCAAGCACCATGCTGGCACAGGGATAGGTCAGCTGGATGAGGTTGATTTAGTTCTGAAGACACTGGGTGCCAAGAGGGACTCCATCAGCACTAGAGCTTGGTGCACACATAACTTGTACAGACAGAAGAACAGGAGGGAGGCCCAGGCCTGTGGCTGTGCTGTGGAGCACCCACCTGGGGAGAGCCTGAGACAGGCCACTCTTTGCACGCTTGCCATGGGTCAGGGCTTTGCTAACTGCTTATGTCATTATTCATCTAAATCTTTATGGCAGCATGCCTAGTAGTACTGTCATTCTTCTTGCGAACTAAAACTTAGAGTAAGTGAATTTTTAAATATCTTTATGATAAGTAAATATGGTTATGCTAAGTAAATATTTTTTGTTTTCGTTGGCTACCAGAAAACTTAGAAGCAAATCTGTTACCCAAGCCAAGTCATTGGTGGAATGATGTCACTCCTTTGGGTGATTGTGGAGCTTTGGCAGTAGGGCCTGTGATCTCTTGGCTTGGGACCTCTCAGGCACCTAAGTTTATGTGGAAGGGACTAGAAAAGAAAATTCTAAATATATATATTTTCAGGTGCTGACCTTGATTGAATTGGTCTCCTGTACATTTCTCTCTCTCTTCCCATTTGTTAATAGCTCTACTGAGTAATTCTCACATCATACAATTTGCCTATTTGAAATACACAGTGCAGTAGTTTTAGTATGTTCACACAGTTGTGCAAACATGGCCACAGTCAATTTTCCATGTTATCTTTGATAGTGAACCTTAGAAGTAACCCTCAACCTATCTGCTCCTAAGGTGCCATGTGGGCAGCTGCTCTTCCTGCTTGGGGCTCCTGTTCCATCCCTGCTGCTTTGGCTCCAGGCTTCTCTTCCTGGGCTGAGCTGCATTTAGGACTGCACTGAGCAAGGCCTGCCCCTCCCTCCCACTCCAGTTCTAGCTAAGTGCAGAAGTGGGATTTCTGGCTGTTTTTGATACAGTACTTTTTTGGTCCATTGTTTTCAGAATCAGGTCTGGAAGCATCGGTAATCAGCCTTAGGCTCTAGCAGAGTGCCCAGCTTCTTTTAGGTCCACTTCCCTATGCCATGAAGATGAGATCATACCTTTGACATTGGCATGCAGATTGCCTTGCCCCAAGCAGAGTTTTCAGAACTGACCTGTGTAAGGGTCTGGACAAGAGACTTCAGCTATGCCCTCACTTGGTGGTCCTCTTCCCATTGGTGTTAACTGTAGGTCCTAAGGGTGTTGGGAAGGTCAAGAGGATTGTGTAACACCCTAAGAGTTCAGGGTCCCATGGTGGGCTTTAGGGGTTCCATAGCTTGGGATTGGGGAACCTATTGGAGGAATTCAGAACCTTTTAAGCTCTGTCCCTGGCTCTCAGCATCACGCTGAGAGCAGGCACCCCTGCTCATCCTGACTGCACGTTCCTCCTGAAACAGCTGGGTTCTGACTGGGCAGGAGAGCACGACTCACATAGCTGCAGCTCTCTTTATCTACCTGAGCTCATCCCTATCCTTCCTGTAGAGGTACAGAGGCTCATTCCATGCCCCAGCCCTGATATTTTTCTTTCCCAGAGGACAGGAACGCAGAAGCCAAGCTCCCTCTTCCTCCCCTGCAGCGCGGGATGGCAGGAGGGGACGAACCTGGGCCCTGACGGGAGGGAACATTTCCTGGCCCAACAGCCCTTTGCCACAGATGACCACTGAGAACATGTGACCACTTAGACTGACAGATATGACTTTTGTCAGCAGTGAAGGAAGAGACAGATTTTGGAGGTTGAGAAAGAATACCTGAAATTGGGTTTGGGATTGGGATCATTTTGAATTCTAATTGCTTTAGCAATGGTAAGTGAAGCAGAACTGAAGTGGAAAATGTTCTTGAGCTTATGTTTCATGGGTTTTTTTTTGTACCGGGGATTGAACTCGGGTCCTTGCGCTTGCACAGCAGGTGGCGAAACCACTGAGCTAAATCCCCGGCTGTTTTATGTTTTTGACACAAAGTGTGACTAATGATGCTTAATTCCATTTGTAGGAGTGGCAAGGCATTTACCATGCCAAAAAGAAAAATGGAGATAATATACAGCAAAATGTGAAGATAATACCTGTTGTTGGACAGGGAGGGTAAGTGGGGCGGAAACTCTTCAATCAGCATTCCATCTTTGGGTTATTAACAGTTTTGCTGTGGGGCCCAGGATTTAGTTCAGTGGTTTCACCGCCTGCTGCACAAGCGCAAGGACTCGAGTTTGATCCCCAGTACCAAAAAAAAAAATTTTGCTGTCAATACTTAGGTAAGTTCAGAAGTGCTTTCAGAAATTTAGAAGGCTTGTGACAAGGCAGGTGCCATCACAGGGTGACCTCCAGTTGGCATTTCCTTGATTACTTTCAGCTGCAGTCTGGCTCTGACAGTCTTATTTAAGCTGCATTGATCCACAAGAGACTGAAGTATTTATATTCAAATCAGAATGTCAGTTTTTTAAGCTATGTGATAATGCTGACTGGTAGGCTCCCTACATGTAAAATGTTTTTATATAGTCCATGCACTATTTCCATGAGGCTTATCAAACTAGATAAAAATATTTTGAATACTAACAGAGAAGTCCTTATGTAAAATGTGAGTACAGATTAGAAATCACTATATATCAGACGCTTAAAAATTTAAGATAATGTCTCAGAACATAACTGAAATAATATGGGAAATGGAAAATTATATGAATTATAAACACCCAACAGTAAAATATCCAACCATTAAAAATGACCATCAAAGGGCTGCGGATTTAGTTTAGTGGTTCTGGCGCCTGCCTCGCAAGTGCAAGGTCCCGAGTTCGATCCCCGGTACCAAAAACAAAAACAAACCAACAAACAAAATGACCATCAAGGGGCTGGAGATTTAGCTCAGTGGTGCCTCTGCCTGCCTAGCAAGTGCAAGGTCCTGAGTTCGATCCCAGGTACCAGAAAAGGAAAAAATATGACAATCATAGAAAATTGGACTATAAAAAGAAAGCTTACTTGTATTCTGAGTAACTACTTTGAATGATATAGTATATTAGCTATTCTTATTTTCTTAATTTGTCATGAAAGTTTATTTTCACATAAGATAAAAAAAAATAAAAAGCTTATGATTATAATGTTAAAAGCAAAAAGTGAAGTCAGACCTAGTGTCTGATCACAGCCGGGAAAAGGAGGAGTAGGAAGAAGCACGGTGCTGGTGGTCAGGAGCAGCTGCTGTCCCCTATGCCCGTCCCTCCCCGCCTGGCCTTCACCTCAGCCCACCTGCAGTGCTGTGAGGGTAGCACTGTGCTTGTCTCCATTTTACAGGGGAGGAAGCTGAGACTTACAGAGCTGTGGGTTCTGGCCCCTGCCCAGGCTGGCATGTGTGTGGTGGCACTGGGTGCAGCCCTCCACGCTGACAGCATTGCTCACATGCTTTGTCACTGGGCTCTGCTGCCAGTAGGCGATTGCCTCAGGCAGACGAGTCTGTGTGAGCTCTCTGTTCTGAGTCTTTGCCCTTTTATATCCTTTCCAAATTTTTTTGTGGTAAGCATACAGGGCTTTGATTATCAAAGGGGGAAAGTGGAAAGACTGAAGGGACAATAAATAAATGGGAAGAGTCAGCAATGTGTGAGCTCAGCCCGGTCATTTTGTTTGGACATCCAGGCAGCCTCTGGTCAGCAGAGCCGAAGCGCCAGCTGGGTGACCATGAGTGACTGAGCAGATTGCTCACTAGCCCTGGAGGACAAGCCTCATATGAAGGGTTGTGGAAAGGAGAACATGTTAGGAAATGGAAAGCTCTTGGTTGGTTGGTGTGCAATACAATTTTTAAAAAATATAAGACTTTTTATTGTCTGTTGTGATGACTGGAGAAAGATTTTGTTTTCTTGTTTTGTTTTACTGAAGTCACTTCTTTTCTCCAGAGACAACAGAAGTTGTTTATGAATTCTCGTTCCTTTATTAGTGGCCTTGCCCCTCCCCCCAATAAAAATACTTTCTAGGGATCTTGTGTATTGTGAAAGAGAGATTTTCTTTTCATAATAAAAAATTAACTACATGTCTATCAAAGAGTCAAAAGAGAAATAATGCATTATTTTCTACTTGCAGAAAAATTAGACACTATGTGTCCATTATCCGAGTGTGCAATGGAAACAGTAAGGTAGGTAGGGGGGATCCTGGGACAGGCACATCCCAAGGAGGTTTGCTGTCGATCAGAACTAATGGCTTTTTAACATTCATTTTTAGGCTGAGAAAATACCTGAATGTGTTCAGTCTGACATTCATACAGGTATGGTGCCCTTATTCCTTAGTGTTTGTTAAACTTTTGGAGGAAAAAAATGAAAGCAAATCCTTTCTGTAACAAGCCCATCTGGTGCCATGGTGGGACCCCATGCTCCTAGCGCCATGGCAGCCCCAGGATAGTCAAGGAGTCAGAGGACCTGAGTGCGTGTGGGTGTTCTGGCAGGTGCCCTGCAGGGGCTGCAGCCTGGGGGAAAGAACCATGGACTCCAGGACATGCCTCATGTGAAGGCGTGTTGAGTGTGGTGTTGCTTTACAGCCTGATCTGTGCTGTAAGGGGCAGGTGGTGAGTGTCAACCCACAGTACTCTCGCAAGAACAATCACCCCTGGAAGCCTGTGAGGAGCTGGGCCCCTCAGGCCTGCCTCATCTCATGTCTCCTAAGGGTGCCTTGAGTACCGTGTGCCTACCCCACACCCGTGTTGCTGCAGATTCATTTCCTTGGACTGTTTCCTCCAAACATATCATGGCTTCAGCAAGCCACTTCCTGGTCTGGGTCTCACAACTGAGGAGGATGGAGGGATGGCAAAGGGCTCTCCATCCGGTGCCTGGTAGACACTCTGCACCACTCTACATACCTAGGCATTGTGCGCGGGATGCCAGCTATCTGTAAGAGCCTCTAGGGAGAGGAATTGTCTTCCATCCCCTGTACCAGGAAGCTTGTTTGTTCATTATAGAAATTTTTGGGATGGAGGAGGGTACTGGGTATTAAACCCAGGACCTTCACCCTGAGCTACATTCCCAGCCCTTTTTTATTTTGAAACAGGATCTGGCTAAGCCACTAAGTTGCCCAGGCTGGGCTCAAACATGAGATCCACCCACTTTAGCCTCCCAGAATACTGGGATTACAGGTGTGTGCCAGCCATTCTAGAGTATTTACTATGTGTATTTCTGTTACAAGGTACTATAGTAAGTTATGTGTAGTTTATATATAGTTTATTTAACTGAGACCTTGGAGTAAGCCAAGGAGGTAAGGATTCAACAGATGAAGTTCCCAGGGCCGGGAATGTAGCTCAGTGGCACTGCACCTGCCTGACAAGCTCAAGGTCCTGAGTTCGATCCCCAGTACCAGAAAAAAAAAAAATAGATCAAGTTCCCTTTTTATAGGAAGGAAAACTGCCTGGCTAAGTAATTTGCCCAAGGGTGTTCATGTAGAAGTGGCAGCATCCACCGTGGCTGACTCCAGATGACTATAGTAGAGCCAGGGACAATTCTCACCGGTGCTCCAGGATCAGCCAGGACCCCCATCCCAAGAGAAGAGATGCACAGACACAGTGATGAGAAGTGGCCAGTGGGAATGAGAAAGGCCCAGGGGGGACTGTAGGACTCACAGGAAGGGGTGCTCCTCACAGGGAGAGGTAAATTTGGATAGGAAGAAGAGAGTGGAAAGAAGAGCATTCCAGCAATAAAAACAGGCACAGCAGAGGGAGAGTGCAGAGCATGTTCTGTAAAGAGCAAGTATTACGGATAGAGTGGTAGAAAAGGTGAATAGGGAAAGAGGAGTTTGGATCAGTTGTGCACCTTAAATGCTAGATAGGAAATGAGGTTGTTCACCTCCAGGCAGTGGAGTCTGAGGATTTCTGAAGAGGGGAAGCACACACAGGATGTCTCAGTGTCTGCTGCTAAGACGCCCTTAGATTATGTCTGTACACAGTTTATATAGGAAGCAGGTCAGTCTTGCTGCAGTTGGGTGGAGAGAAAACCCTGGCCAGGAATAATTAGGTGAAGACACAAAGAGAGAGGAGAGGTCAGATGCACTGATGATGTAGAACTGGAGAGGAAAGCGAGCAGTTGGGAAGATGTTTCGAGCCTGAGGGGAGTATGTGAAGTGGACAGTAAGTCTGTCCATTTGCTCCTCCTCCATGGTGCAAATTTCTGCTGAGCACCGTCCAGGCAGTGGTTCCTGTGCTCTGCAGAGTGGTGAGAACTAGCGATGCAGACATCTCTGCAAACTTCCCAGGTGTAGAACTGATGAGCTGGAGCCGGGGTGGAAAGGAGAGTGGAACCTCTGAGATTACACCGGAGGAGCATGGCAGGAACAGGTGCAGGGGTCTTGGCAGGTTCCTTGAGATCACCTCCTTCAGAGGAAGGAGCCAGAGCTGGGGACAGGGAGAAGGAGGGCAGGGAGGGCAGGAAGCATGGAGCTGGAGAGACTTGGGGTTCACACTCTTTTGGACTTTCTTTTTTTTTTTGGTTTTGTGAGACAGGGTCTCACTATCCAGTTCAGGCTGGCCTCGAACTCACAGCAATCCTGCCTCAGCCTTCTGAGTGCTGGGATTACAGGTGTGTACCATCATGCCTGGCCTGGCTTCACACTTTTAAATGCTTCCATAGGGTCTGGGCATGGTGGCACATATGTATAGTCCAGTACTCTGGGAGGCTGAGTCAGGAGGATGGCAAGTTCAAGCCCACCTTGGGCAACATAGAAACTTAATGACACCCTGTCTCTAAATTTAAAAAGGGCTGAGGATATAGCTCAGTGGTGCAATCCCCAATAACACAAATAATAATAACAATAACTAATAACAACATGAACATTAAAAAAATTAATGAAAAGGGATTGAGCATGTAGCTCAGCACATGTAGCCTGAGTTTAATGTGTTTAATGAGTTTCAGTGTAGCCCTGGGTTTAATCCCCAGTACCATGCAAAAAAAAAAAGTTTCAGTAGAAATTAAATCTATTTCCTCTCCTTCCACTCTTGCCACAGCCCATCCTTGGTAAGCATTGCTTTTTGCTTCTCTCTTGCCACATCCTGTTCCATCTAAACAGCCTTCTTCCTCCTTGCCGTGCTACAAGCTCTAGCTCAGCTACCTCCTCCCTCCCCACCCCCAGGGAAATCTGCCACTTCTCCCTGTGGACTCCTCCTGGACCTCAGAACCGCTACAGAGCCTTCCCTGCCTTTGTTCCCCACAAGACCATCCCCTGGGTGTGTGGATAGTGGATTATTCATCTTTACATCCCTAATGCTGGTGTGTTTATCAGCTTCCTGTCACTAACAAAATTCCCAAGATAATTAACTCATAGAGAGAAGGGGTTTTGTTTGGCTCGTGGTTTTAGGGGCTTCACTCCATGGTGGACTGGCCCTTTCTTTGGCTCGTGGACAGGAAACATATGTGGCAGGAGCAGCACTGCTCCCTCACGCCCAGGGAGCAGTGAGAGGGGGAGGAAGCGGTTGAGGTCCCAGTGTCTTCCACCAAGCCCCACCTCCTAAAGGCCCCACCACCCCAGGGACCAAGCCTTTAATATACGAGCCTTTAGGGGATGTTCAAGATCCAAACTGTCTCACCAGTCTCGGCCTGGCACAGGGTAGGTGCCCAGTAAATGCTGAATGGAGCAGTGGGAGCAGTGTACAGTTCACAGCACAGTCTCACCAGGCAGCTGCATGGATAGCAGTTGGTACAGAGCTCAGAAGGGAGAGATGCTGCGACTCCATGTGGGTGGGAAGTGGTGCCACTGGAGGGAGTGTCTGAGCGGCGGCAGTGTCACGTCAGTGGCAGAAGGAGTGGGTGTCAAGGCTGCTCCAGGGATGAGCAAAGTAGCTGTCCCAATGCAGCATACATGAGGTAATGAGAAGTAATGACTGAGGAGAGAGGAAAGGCTGCTGTTACAGGCGCAATGTGCCTGTCCTCCAATGCCAGGAGGTTACTCTTCTGTCTGAGACACTGGAGGATTTTGAGCAGGTGCAGAGGAACATGCAGGTGTTTGCTGAAGCAGATGTGTTTACTTAGCATTGCCTGCCCACTACTTAGTGCTGGTCACTCAGGGAAGACTATCCCTGCCCTTGGGTGGTTGATTTTTGGCTGTTGCCCCACATTGCTGGGGTGATGTGGCTCCTCAAGGCATGCGGTGCCTGCATCACCACAGGACATCAGAGCCAGCTAGGTGAGGAAGGGGGCATGGGAGAGGTATGTGCCCACTCAAGGCAGAGGTCAGGGTGAGAAACTGACACTTTTAAAGACTTCATGATGGTTGCAGAGAGGAATCTGGTGCCGCACTGAGAAGCTGGACCTAGACCCTAAAGACTGATGAGCTGACGGGCTGTGGCTGGGACAGACTTGGCCAGGTGTTGGGGAGCTGCCTCTAGAGCTGGGTGGAGGGGCGTGGCTGGGGGCTGAGCTGGTGGAGACTAACTTTCCCATCCAGAGAGGAGAATGAATGTCTGAGCTAGGATGCGCCAAGCAGGGGTCTAGGAGGGGGAATCCATGGATCTGGCTTGCCAGTTGAGGGAGAGAAGGGGAAAGGGAGACAAGTTATGGATGAACTATATCTACCTTAAGCAAAAAAGATGAGTGCTGTTCAGTGACCTGGAATAAAGAGCAGATGTGGAGAAAGACAAGTTTATTTCAGATAATGAGTTCATTTGTGATATCCACAAAGTATCCCCTTGGAGATAACCAGCACTCCATAGATAAGGTCTGGACTTGAAGAGGCCTAGGGCGAGATGGCCACACAGGAATTAATCAGAGGTGTCAGAAGGAATGAGACCTTTGAAGGAAGTTGTGCTGACTGAGAAAAGGAGGGCTAAGGATAGAACCCTGAGAAACCAACCTTTAGAAATACTGAGGGTTGGGCTGGGGATTTAGCTCAGTGGTTCCACCGCCTGTCCCACAAGCACAAGGTCCCAAGTTCGATCCCCAGTACCAAAAAAAAAAAAGAAATAGTGAGGAGTGGGCTGGGGATTTAGCTCAGTGGCACAGTACCTGCCTGGCAAGTGTCAAGTCCTGAGTTCGATCCCTGGTACCAAAAGAAAAAGAAATACTGAGGGGTATGGGACTGAAGAAGAGTGGAGATCCAGGAGAGTGGATGCTGTGGCTTGAGTGTCTGGAAAGCAGGATTGGCTGTGTCTGGTCAGTCAGTAACAAGGAAGTTGCCTTGACCTTGACACATTCACTGTTAGTGCCACAGAGAGGAGGCTGTAGCTTACCTAGAAGCCAGGGCAGGAAAGAAAGCATCTAGATGGGGCCTGCATGAGGTTCTCGGGGAGAGGAGGAGGCTGAGTGAGGATGTCAGTGGACCCTGGGGAGAGCCAGCCAGAGCGCCCACCCTGCCCCGAGCCCACCTGCAGGTTGGGACACCCAG
Source organism: Heterocephalus glaber (assembly GCF_000247695.1). The sequence continues at coordinate 18,327,431 of NW_004624768.1, forward strand.
CCAGTGCCCAGAGGAAGGGTAGGAAGCCTGTTTGGAGCCTAAGAGAGCAGTAGCCTCTACAGAAAACGGGGAGGCAGGGTCAGCTATCTTTGAAACATGCCCCAAAAGCATCCTCATACCACCCTAGGATGGAGAAGTTGTTCTCCCTGGGATGCTGTGGAAAAAATAAAGTGGGTTTTTTGCCCTTGGGGCAAGGATGGATGAGGGATCAAAATCTCTACCATTTTGCTCAGATACATGGAAGGATCCTAGGAGGAATTCCCTGGCAGCCCTGGGCCCTCCTTCCAGTTACTGCCCGTCTCAGGATTGTGCAAAGCCCTCGGCTCTGACCGTACTATGCTGATTTTGCTTGTTCTATTTCTTAAGTTTCAGGTTTAAAAATACTTAGCTTGGTTTCCTTTGCTAATGTTTTTAACATCTCTGTTTAATCGTTTCCACAGATAATCAGATGGGCAAACATAAAGACAGAAGGAAAGGCTCGCTGGATGTCAAATCTGTTTCCTCAAAAGCAAATGAAGGTGAGTGATGAGGACCAGAGAAGAGAGTAGGACAGTGTCCAGGCTGAACGCTGGACCTGTGCCGCCCTCATTCTCCTCTCTGGTCACCCACACTTCACGTCTGGTGAGGGGAGAGACCTAGGGACCCTTCCCCTCACCCCACAGGCTCCATTCTGGGCCTTCTAATGGAGCTGGGGAATAAGGAAAAAGAACAGAAACATTTAATGACAACTTCCGTATTGATTTTCTGAAGAGTAATAGCAGGTGTCATCAGTCCATGCACTGTAATTATATGGGCAGTGCATTTGGTAATTCTGAGTAGGTTCTCCAAAGGGGAGATTTTTTTTTTTGTACCGGGAATCAAACTCAGGTCCCTGCGCTTGTGCAGCAGACGGCAAAACCACTGAGCTAAATCCCCGGCCCTTCATTTGGTAATTTTGAAAGACACATTCCATCATGGCTTGCAGTTTCCATGGGAGCCACATCTTTTGGGAAGGGGTGAGCTCAATTTAGGAAAAATGAGAAACTCATTAAGCAAATTTTTTTTTTTTTGGTACCGGGGATTGAACTCAGGTCCTTGCGCTTTTGAGGCAGGCAGCAGAACCACTGAGCTAAATCCCCGGCCTAGGACCTAGTTTTTAATGTAATCAAAACTGTTTCTAGAGAGTGTAGAGGCAAGCATTACCGCCTGCTTTGTGCACTCTTCGGCCCAAAAATGAATGAATAAGAAAGATGCAGAGCTGGTGTTGTGGCTCAGTTGGTAGCCCAGCTCTTCCAGGCAGTCTTGGCTGAGGTCACATCTGCCTCATGTCCCTGGCAGGTGTACAGGAGGCTCAGACAGTGGCTGTGCATGGCATGAGCTGGGCCCACTGCCAGGGGGAGGGCACTGCCAGCAGGGACACTTCAGTAGAACCACCTCAGTTCACGTCCCAGTTTCATCTCCTCATGTCTCCACGTGCTTTACCCTGAAGTTACACTGCAACTTCCACTAACCCCTTGGATTCCTCTGTACCTTTCTGTATTTTAAACATTCTTCTTTTGTTGTGTTGTTTTAAAAACTCATTTATAAAAAGTTATAATTTATATACAGTAAAATTCAGATATCAGATATTCAGTTCAACAGAGTACACACACACACACACACTGTTCACCACACAAAGGCAAGCGATGATTTCCTTGTACCCTAATTGAATTTGGCCTCTTCTTGTGTTTCATGGAATTGGAGTCACCCTATATCCACTCTTGTGTCAGACATCTTTCACTATTTTTTCCCTTGTTTTTGTTTATTTGTTTGTTTGTTTTTTGGTACCAGGATCAAACTCCAAACATTGCACTTGTGAGCCAGGCAGCGGAACCACTGAGCTAAAGCCCCGGCTCCTTTTTTCCCTTGGTTTTTGAGACAGGTTCTCACTGTATATTCTAGGCTGGCCTTGAACTCCCTATGTAGCACAGGCTGGCCTCAAATTCACAGCAATTCTCCTGCCTCAGCCTCCCGAGTGCTGGGATTACAGGTATGCACTACCACAACTGGCTTCTTTCACTCATGGTAGTGTTTTCACTGACATTGCTAGGTATATCAGGCAATTCATCCCTTTGTTTGTATTGCTCAGTAGTAGTCCCTATTGAGTATACCATTTGCTCATTCATTTATTGATGAGCATTTGTGTGGTTTCCACTTGAGACTGTTCAGAGTAAGGCTCCATGTGTTTACACAAATCATTTTTGATAGACACAAGTGCTCACGTCCTGCCCAGGAGTACAAGGCAAACAGTTCAGTGTAGGTCGTGCTGTATTACTGTCCATCACTAAGGTATGGAAATACCAGCATAGCCATTCTGGTGGTTACAGTTTTAATTTTCCTTACAACTAATGCAGTTGAGCAACTTTCATATGCTTGCTGCCCTTTGACATATCCTCCTTTGTGAGGTGCTAAGATCTTTTGTCCATTTTTAGAATTGGGTTATCATTTTTTGTTTATTTGTAAGTTTTTTATATATTCTAGATATGGGGCATTTATTGGATGTATGTAATTTTTTTCCTTTTGAGACAAGGTCTCACTCTGTAGTTCAGGCTGGCCTCGAACTCCCAGTAGTCCTCTTTGAGTGTTGATTAAAAGCATGCACCATCATGCCCAGCTGCACATATATTTTCCTAGTCCATGGTATGCCATTTGTTCTCTTAACAGTGTTTTTTGAGGAACAAAGGGCCTTAATTTTATTGAAGTACTTTTTTGCATGTCACTTAAATCTTTCTCCATCCCAAGGTCATGAACATACCCTTCTATATTTTCTTCTAAACTGTTACTGTTTTATGTTTCATTTAAAATGTGTGATCCACCATATATTTCACCATGTACTAAACTAGTATCAAAATGGATCAAAGATCTAAATATTAAAACATTTCAGGGCCAGGGATCTAGCTCAGTGGTTCTGCCACTTGCCTTGCAAGCACAAGGTCCCAAGTTTGATCCCTGGTACCAAAAAAAAAAAATCTTAATACTGAGCCTTTGAAACTTTGCAGATGCTATAGCTCCATTTATTTAGACCTCTTTGTTTTCTCTCAGCAGTGTTTTGCATTTTCATTGTAGAAATCTTATAAATCTTTTATTAGATTTCTTCTTCTTTTGTTTTGGTACCGGGAATTGAACTTGGGTCCTTGAACTTGCAAGGTGGGCAGCAGAACCACTGAGCTAAATCCCCGGCCCTGGATTTACTCTCATATATTGATAGCTTTTGATGCTATTGTAATGGTATTTATTTCAACTTCCAGTTGTTTGTTGTAGTATATAGAAATAGTGGATTTTTTGTATACTGATCTTATACTCAGCCTTGTTAAACTTACTTATTGCCTATAAGAAAAGCATTAATAGGGGCCGGGGATTTAGCTCAGTGGTTCTGCCACCTGCCTTGCAAGTGCAAGGTCCCAAGTTCAATCCCCAGTACCAAAAAAAAAAAAGATAAACAATAGTAGATTCTTTGGGGCTCTCTGTATACATAGTCATGACAATTTTATATCTGTTGATTCTTTTTCTTACCCGAGTACGATTATACTTACAGTATAATTATATGTGTATACTTACACTATTATGATTATACTTACAGTATTATGATTATAGTATTACATAATACAGTATTATGATTATACTTACAGTATTATATTTGCAGTATGATTATACTTACAGTATAACTCATACTTACAATATGATTTTTTCCAATTATTTAAAAAAATTTTCCATGTATCTATTGTAGTTGACAAATAAAAATTATATATATCAGGGCTGGGGATTTAGTTCAGTAGTGCCACACCACCTGCCTCGCAAGTGCAAGATCCTAAGTTCAATCCTCGGTACCAAAAAAAACTTATATCATATATAACATAATGTTTTGAAATCTGCATACATTGTGAAGTGACTAAATTGAGCTAATGAATGTGTATTACTTCCCATCCTTATTTTCCTTTTTATGGTGAGAAACTTAAAATCTGCTCTTAGCAGTTTTCAAGAATACATTGTTATTAGCATTATTATTAGCATTATAGTGACCATGTTGCACAGATCTGTGTTGCTTGACCCTTATAAGCATGTCATTTTCATTGTTTTTTAAATAAGTCTATGACAGTGATTAAATAGTGGTTATTCGGGGTTTAATGACTTTATTATGTAAAATATAAAGGTGATTACCACATTAGTCACCAAGATTTAAGTTGGTTTTTTTTGGTACTGAGGATCGAACTCAGGACCTTGTGCTTGTGAGGCAGGCAGTGGCACCACTGAGCTAAATCCCCACCTGATTTAAGAAGGTTTTTTTGTTTGTTTTGGTTTTTTGGGTTTTTTTGGTACCAGGGATTTGCACAGCAGGCGGCAAAACCACTGAACTAAATCCCCGGCCGGCCCGATTTAAGAAGTTTTAATGGCTCCCTAGGCTGGCTTCCTAGAGACACTGTCAGTCCTCAGGCTTCAGTTTCTTCTCTGGTGACATCAGGCAGACACATCAGTCTGCGGAGCAGGTTCTGGCCCTTCAGGCCTTTGGTGAGCAGCACTGCTTGATAGTGGGGTATCAACACCCAGGCCTCTGCCTGGCCCAGGCTCCCCGCCAGGAGGAACAACAGAAATTAACTCTCTTAGAGCCTTAGAGCTGCCGCCTGCCTCGTTTAAGGTGCTTAATTAGCTTGGATTAAGCTGAATGGTGAAAAGCACAAGTGAGGACTCTGAAAAATGTAGCAAGCGTTCATGTATTTCACTTCATGGTGAGATGAATTTATTGCCCCTGCCGTATATGAACAAAGAACCCATGGGGCATTGTTTTCCAGAACAATTTTAGTCCTGGAGAGCATCGAGCAGAATAACTAAAGCTTCATTGTTGTGGGCACAAACAGAGACTGTTTGGCCCTGACTTGCTAGATTGTCTCCTCTGTTTTCTCCCTGGCCTGTGTCATCAGAAGTTCAGTCTGTGGGGACAAGTGTATCCTAGTGCCTAGGACAGCAGGAAGTGGAGTTGTTAGCCAGGATGGCCCCTGTTTCCATGGGAAGGAAGCTCAGCTGTCCCAGGGAAGAGTGCTCATGCGCCCTTGGTGTTTGGGGCTGATGCCCAGGGATGTGCGTATCCTGATTTCTGATCTCTTTCTCCACAGTTTCTAGCCAGAGACGACACTCCTCCATGGCCCGGATCCATTCCATGACCATCGAGGCGCCCATCACCAAGGTGAAGAAGCAGTGGGTGGTCATTCTCCACTGAGCACACCCAGGGGTGTTTGAAATCTGCTCTCACAGTTGGATGGTGCTGCCTGTGCTGGAGAGAGGATGTGTGACAAGAACAGCTTAGGCTTCACTTAGTGGCACTGTTAAACACTCCTGCCACCTTGTCTCTTGGTCTCTCTCCTGTGGTGTCTGAGGATTTCTTTCTGTACTATAGGTAATGAACATCATCAACACTGCCCAGGAGAGCAGCCCTGTGCCTGTGACGGAGGCCTTGGACCGTGTGCTGCAGATCCTCAGGTCCACTGAGCTCTACTCACCACAGTTTGGTGCTAAGGACGATGACCCTCATGCCAATGATCTTGTTGGGGGCTTGATGTCTGTAAGTTTATCTGAGCAGGCTTCTGGTGAGAGCCTGTCTGTTCTTGTTTTCTCTGAGGTTGTTGAACAGAGCTCTCTGGCTGGGCTGTCATCCACCTGCTGCTCACCACCAGGGCCCCTCAGCCTGGGCAAGGAGGGAGGACTGTATCTAGACAGTCTACTGCTCCAGTTCTCCAGTGTCACTTAGGGTTTTACAAGTAATTTGTTTATATAAAACTTTCTTAGCTAGGCGTGGAGGCACACACTTACAATCCCAGCCCAGGGGAAGCTGAGGCAGGAGGATCGCAGCGAGTTCAAGGCTAGCCTGAACTACATAGTGAGACCCTGTCTCAAAAACAAAAAAACTCTTTCTTAGTTGTATTAAATATTTGGAAAACTGGGGCCAAAAAAACCCCATACTGAATGTTACTATATTCCAAAACAGGAAGACTCTTTTGCTACATATGTTTAAAAAGGCACCAAGGGCTGGGGATTTAGCTCAGTGGGTTCGCCACCTGCTGCACAAGCACAAGGACCCAAGTTCGATCCCCGGTACCAAAAAATAAAATAAAATAAAAATTTTTAAAAAGGCACCAAAGGGAGGAATGTGCATCATACAAAATCACAGGAAAGAAGGCTAAAGGAGTGGCAACCAGGAGGGGGGCTTGTGTGGGGTCCCTGAGAGGACCTAGATGCCTCCCTAGGCCATCTGGAGCAGAGCTCACAAGGAAACAGATCAACCTTTTGGTGTCTGTCAGCTGTTAGCTTCTCAGAAACAAAATTCTCCTCCCTCCCAACTCTTGTGTTAAGTCACTTGATCGCATAAAGGAAGGTTTCAGGTGGTGATCTGGAAGGTAGAGTGGCTCCCAGCAGTGAACTCTACCTGTAGCCTTGCCTGTTTGGGCCTCATGATAGGGGTGGGCCAGGGCAGCGTCTTGGAGATCAGTAGCTGAGAGTGACTGCGGGCGGGCCTGGAAGGGCCGGGCAGGAGGGCTGTCAGGGGAAACTGGGGTCACTTAGAAGCTGAGAAAGAATCCAGTGTTCCCAAGGAAGCTAAATGATATAGGAGAGATTTACCTCCCAAAGTGCTCAACGTCAGATGCGCCGAGTTCATTTGTCCCGAAATCGAAGAATGCATTCCAAGGAACAATGGAGGTTAAGACTAAAAGGTTTATTGAGAGATAGCTCCTGAGATACAGGAAAGGTCCCGAATGTGGGTTGCCACTGAGGCCCTTTGTCAGGGTTACAGCAAAGTTACAGTGTAGGTATAACGTGGGTCAAACTACAATCAACCTGTAGGATTACAAGTATAGCCACTTAGCTAATATTGACCCAATAGGGAATCAAGGCAGATAGCTAGGGTACCTGGAAAGAACAAAGGCATTTTGGAGATGGGATGGGTCTGGATGCTCTGGTCACCTGAGCAACTGATACCTATCTAGACTTTACTGGACCAAGTAATACCAATTATAGGATAATCTCAAATTACTGTTTATCCCTTAGGGAGGCATGAAGGCCTGGCCACTACGTCTTTATCTTGAAGCCTGGCCTTCAGATGTGACTCCAACCATAATTTTGATGTCTTTATTTTTCACTGACTTCCTTGAGGGCCCAGTCCCCCTCTGACTGTATATAATTTCTATCTATCTTTAGCTGCCTATAATATTCCCCCTCTGAAGAGCTATCCCTACCTGCAGTTAGGGAAAAATGGGTGAAGTTTCAATCTAGCTGCTCATAGCTGAGAAGGGTCAGTGAGGTGGAGACCGTAGTCAGGGATCTTCTCCAGAGAGGTAATCTAAGGGGCCTTGGACAGAAGTCATGTTAGAGCTTAGTAGTTATGAACTCCCTTTACAAGGTTGATCTACTGGATCCTGGTAAAAGGAGTCTAGCACATTTCTCATTGGTTCCATCTGTAGGATCACTTGGAGTTTGGCAGCCTCTAGATGAGGATAAACAAACTTCACCAGGAGATTAAAGTGCATACAACCAAAGCATGAGCACTAGAATGGAAAGGCAGACTGGGGGAACAAGCCATGTCCATATACTTCTATTGAAGTACTGGAATAGTGATTGTAACCAGCTGGCTCCTAAACCTCTACTGATAGAGGTTATCTATAACTCTGATACTTGTCACAAGTCTCTAGTCTTAGCTGTAAAAAGATGGAGAGTTGTAGTGGGGTTTTTTGTTTTGGTTTTCTTAGTTGTTTTGAAGGACCATTTTAGCTAAGGAATTTAAAGGTTTCTGCTGAGCTTTTATAGCTTCCACTGAAGCTTTCAAGCCTCATTAAACCATAGCAGTGGTCGGCTACAGGTGTAACTGGAAACTTCTGGCAGGGGTCAGTGATTGGAGGCCCCTTTCTATATCTAGCCTTTATTATCATGGTATTATTTTTATATATTTTTGGTTATACTTTTCTACTGGGTGTTTAAGACCAAGTTAAAGTGAGACCTGAGTTAATCAAAGTTAACCTCTTGCTATCCATCAAAGTTAGTTAAGGCTCTTCAGGCATTACTTTTGGAACCATGTACAGAGCCTTTCAGCTTCTCTGTCACTGTCAGTCATCAGGATGAGTCACAGTCTTGCGTGACCATGTAGCTTCCTGTGGAAGCACAGAAGACATTTCTCTCTCTCATGACCCTCCTTCTTTACACACTGTATATTGGTTGACTCCTGTCCCCTGGGATCCAACAGTCTTTCTGCTCAGGAGGTTGAGTAACTCACCAAGGTTGTAAGATCCTGTAAAAAATGTCCCCTCATGTCCTGGGTCTTTGTTGACCTTGGAGGGCCAGGGCCAGAATATTGGCTGTCCTCTTAGCCCGGTTACCTTTTTAATTCTGATCTCCAAACCTCCAGGTGTTGAACATCCAGAAGAGATAAATTACATCAGTATTGCAGTGGGAGCAGAATAGACATTGAATTACTCATAATCATACTTTTGGAAAGAAAGAAAACAAAACCAGGTTAGGCCACATGTGTAGCCTGTCCTGTTTTCTGTCACTAGTCTAGGTGTCCCTGCTTTTCAAGTAGAAAGGCTTGTGTCTCAGAAATGTGTAACCGACTCAGAAATGAGAGTTACGGTCTTTATCTTAAAGCACCACTTAGACCAAAGAGGAGAGTTGGAACCTGGGGAGGAGTGGGTGGTGATCTGAGGGTGGAGGCTGTAGCCCCTTGAGCAACAAGGAGCTTTTAGGAGAAATAGCCTGAGCTCAACCAAACCAATGAACATAAGATCAAAATAACCAAACATACATATTTTTTTATAAACTGCATCCTCCGCAAACTTTTCTTGACATACTTGAGCCTTCTAGTTTCACTGCTATCTCCTTTCTTTCTGGCAGGGCAGAGACTTCATTATACAAAGTCTCACATCAAATATATATCTCCAGGGCCGGGGATTTGGCTTAGTGGTTCTGCCGCCTGCCTTGCAAGCGCAAGGTCCTGAGTTTGATCCCTGGTACCAAAAAAAAAAAA
>NW_004624768.1:18336552-18539669 GCF_000247695.1 Heterocephalus glaber
ATATATATATATATATATATATATATATCTCCACACTTACAGCTTTCTCCATATTCTCTTCTTTATCTTTCTTATAATCTTTCTGTAATGAACCTGTCTGTGGCTGTTGGTGAGGAGGGTGACAAGAACGTGGTGGGGAAGAACCAAGGGCAGAGGGCATTGTCCCTCGCACACCACTGTGGTCCCGGAGTGAGACAGGAATGCCAGGCATTAGAGGAGAGGCCCTGCTCAAGCTCACCTCCTTGGTGTCAACCCTGCTTCTGTGTCCCTTGTCCGGCAGGGCCAGGCCAGGCCCGTGTCAGCCTGCTGAGCTGTGCAGGGAGTGGCCAGGTCTAGGCTGGCCACAGTGGGGTTGCTAGGGACCTGCTGGGCCAGACAGCCTTATAGGGATTGGGGGAGGGCTGCCCTGGGCCAGCCACCTGGAGTTTCTATGGAGGAAAGAATAGCAGTGACTTTGCTTTCTTTTGTTCCCTTTGGTTTTTATTAGGATGGTTTGCGGAGATTATCAGGGAATGAATATGTTCTTTCAACAAAAAGTAAGTTTTTTGTTTTGACTTTTTTGGATCACTATAATACTGTAGGCAAGGTTAAGTGATGAAAATAATTTCTCATCAGTAAGAAGTTTGTGTGCCATAAAGTCTCAGAAACAAAGTGGCCCTGCCTGATGCAGTGCTGCTGCCTCTGAGGAACAGTTACTGGTGTCCAACCTATTAATCTTGTTCCACAAATGACGTCACTTGCAGCTCTCCATCCAGTCAGTGGAACCATCCCTGTCTCCCTTCATGATGTCCCACCGCGAGTAGCTTGGGCCATGGAAAATGCAGAACACTGGGACTTCGATATTTTTGAACTGGAGGCTGCAACCCACAATAGGTGAGTCTGCGAGCTCTGCAGATGGTGAGCTGGCCCCAAGGCCATGTGGAGGCTGCCCAAGGAGCATGGACTGTGGCAAAGCTGGTCCCTGGCCGGAGGGAGGCTGAGGAAGGAGGTACAAGCCAGCCAGGCAGTTTGCCTAGCCACCATGGGTGTGGCAGACTGATGGGACATGCAAAACTGAGCCAGGGTTGATCCTGTGAGGTAGGACACTGATTCCTCCTGAGCTGGCAATATACTGAAAGGGTGGCAAAGAGCCTCCCTGAGGGCCTGGACCCAAAATGCATTACAAACAGACATCTGATGAGAGCTGCCCTCAAACGTTAGTTGCCATGTTGACAGCGGCCACAGGGACACTCAGAATCCCTGTCCTCCTCTGAATGTGACCACAGCTTGGGAACAGCAATTGGGTCTTGCCTCAGCTCTGTGCCTTGCTATAGAAGTGCTGTCCTCACCCAGGGCTGGGCTTGACCCACGGGGTGGAGCAGGTCTCCTCCCAGGTGGAGTGAGCTGTCCCTAGGACAGCCCAGCTTTTTCCCTGTCACCATGACTTTACCTCCTGACATGCTCCACTTCTGCTTCTGTGGGCCCTGGCACAGCCAGGTGTATGGGGAAGAATCCTCCCTGGCAGTTGGCCTGTGAGTGCCTGTACATCGGCTGCGACAGCAAGGTGAGTTCTGTGATCACCGCTGACACTGCCTCAGCAGGGCCACGTTTCTTGACCTTCCAAGCCAGAGGCCAGACACAGGGTCAAGGTGATTTCTCAAGGAAGGGCCTGCCTTGCTGGCTAGTTGAGCACTTTCTCGGACAGCCCCCTCAGACCGTGGCACCTAGCTAAGTGATCCCATGACAAGTGGTAGTGTTGGCCTCATGTGGGCCTTAGGAAGTGCTACTTGTAGGCAGGAGTGGGTCCAGCAAGCCCAAAGGAAGAGAGGACAGGGTTCAAGGTTCATAAGATGGAAAATGTAGCCTGAAAAATGGGTTATTTTGAGGAATCCATGGATGCAAGTAGGAAAGGCAGGTGGCACACAAGGGGCTGAGGCCAGAAGCTGTATGGGCAGCCAGCTCTCGCCCACATTTCTTGGCCCCAGAGGCCTGGCATAGCTCTGGGTCCCTCTGGGGTTGGTGTCCGCCTTGCATGTGCCACAGTCTGGTTGGGATTTTCGTTCTGGAACTGAACCTCTCCAAGGCTCAGGACGCTTCACCTCTTTCTTTGCATTGTTTTTATACTGTGGCTGTTCTTCTCTGTAGGCCACTGACTTATCTTGGTCTCAAAATGTTTGCTCACTTTGGAATCTGTGAATTTCTAAACTGCTCTGAGTCAACACTGAAATCCTGGTTACAAATTATCGAAGCCAACTACCATTCTTCTAACCCCTACCACAATTCCACACATTCTGCTGATGTGCTCCATGCTACCGCCTACTTCCTGTCCAGGGAGAGAATAAAGGTGAGCCCGCACTGTGCTCCATGTTCAGGGTGGGTGGGTGGGGACAACCCAGGCTTCCTGCCTCCACCGGAGCTGGGAGCTGCTGTGGCAGGGACCACTTGGAGGCAGTGGCTCTGGTGCAGCCAGCACACAGGGTGTGGTCACCCCAGAAAGCAGACAGGAGGCCCCACTGGAGCTTGGGGAATCGCTGCATTAATTCCTGACTGACTCCCAGCCCTTCTCTGGGAGCTTAGGAAGCACAATTGAGTCCATGGGGAGAAAGCCAGGAGGGCTGCTGCTCTGGGGTCTCACTGAACACACAGGCATGCACAGCCAAGTCACTTGCATGTCCCCTCGTCAGCAGTTTCACCGGCCTAGGGTCAGTGGCACTCCACTTGGGACCTGGAGTCCTTTGTGGTCATCTGCTCCTCAGCCCCCAGTGTCCAGTTACTGCCTGTCCAACTCATGTCCCGTGAGCCCTGTCGTTGCCTGTCTGGCCTCCTCTGCACTCACTGCTGCCAGTGAGCTTTCTGGGGCAGCCCTGTGTCCTGAGGGGACTCACACTGTAGAACTCCCCTGGGTGGGGGTCCTGCCTCTCCACATTCTCCCACCCTTTGCCCCAGATACTTGGGCCAAACCACTTCAGCAGGACCAGGTAGGCATGGCTGCAGAACCACAGGGCAGGGCAAGTGTCCCCGGTCACATTTCGTCCTTTGCGATAGGGGTCTAGAACACAGTTAAGGGTGCCAGGGGCCATAGGGGGTTGAGCCAGGAGTCCACCCTCAACCTGAGGGCCAGACCTTCTCAGAGTGCAGTCTTCAACTGCCCACTCCCTGCTCCCTCTAGTTCACCTGGGGTTGGTTTCTGGGGTACCTGGGTGGAACCAGGGCCTCACGTATGCTAGGCAAGCGTTCAGCACTGGGCATAGCCCAGCGCAGAGAGAGGACTGCTGCGTAAGTTACAATGGTGGGCAAGGAGGGATGTCTGTGTCTATATGAATCAGAAGTAGAGAGCACCCAAGTTTTACTGTTACTTGCTTTTTTACTAGTACATGATTGCAGTACATAATGATTATATTCATCATTGGGAATTGGTACATATTATTTATTGCTTTTGAACTAGAGATAACATGCAAATATATTCAGTGCTAACTTAAAACAGTATAAGCATTGGACCAGGGATTTAGCTCAGTGGTTCCAGCACCTGCCTCATAAGTGCAAGGTCCCGAGTTCAATCCCCAGTACCAAAAAAAAAAAGCATTTATCAAAGTATAGCTCCCCTACAGTTTACCCATTTGAAGTTAAAACTACTGAATTATAAGTCAAATTAACCTATAAGGCTAATTTATTAGACATATACCTTCTTTTTGAGTGCCTATAGAATATTTTCGTATTTGGTCTTATACTAGGACACACTGTCTTGGTAAACATCAAAACCTTATAGGCTGTATCTTCTAACCACAACAAAACTAGAATACCTGATACATAAGTAAAAAACAGGAGGGCCGGGGATTTAGCTCAGTGGTGCCACTGCCAGGTCCCGAGTTCGATCTCCGGTACAGAAAAAAAAAACACAGGTGCAGTGCCACTTGCCTATAATCCCAGCTGCACAGGAGGCTGAGGCAAGAAGATTGCAAGTTTGAGACTAGCCTGGGAAATTAGTAAGACCTTGTCTCAAAAAATAAAAAGGGTAGGGCTGGGGATTTAGCTCAGTGGTTCTGCTGCCTGCCCCGCAAGTGCAAGGACCCAAGTTTGATCCCCAGTACCAATAAATAAATAAATGAATGAATAAATAAATAAATAAATAGGGTTGGGGAAGTAGCTCAGTGTGACGACCCTGGGTTCAATCCACAGTAGCAAAGGTAGGTAGGTATGATTGACTGAATAATTTTTGGGTTAATAAAAAATTAAAGATTACTTACAAAACAAAATGAGAAATCCATCAAACCTATAAAATAAAGTCAATTATATATTTAAAAGTACAATGATATATTTAAATGCTTTCACTTCTTAAAGAGAAGAAAAAGAACATAGAGCAAATAATAATCCAACGTGGTTCTTTGAAAGACAGTGAAGTTCTACTCAAACTAATTGAAAAATAAAACAAAATATATATATTTAAAATAGAAAATGATACAAGAAAGTACTACACATATCTGTATTCAAAAACCTTAAAACAGATGGTTTCTTTAGGGGAAAAATAAAATAGGTCAGTATCATCAAGACAATGTTTAAATTATCAATTTCTTCAAAACCTAGCTGGACAGGTAGATTCTTTGGCCATGAAGGCATTTTTCCATGTTATACAGATCTTTTCAGGACCTTGAAAAAAGATGAAAAACTTGCAGATCTTTTGTGACACTCACAAAACCCTGACCTTAGCCTGACAAAAGGCAGCACCTCCAGAGGGGGGAAGATTAGGCCAGTCACCAGTCGGTACATATTTTAAAAGGTTCTGTCTCTTATTTAGTAATGGCTCATGTTGGTCTAAGTCAATACCTTCTTTTGGTGTTGGGACTATAGAAAGACTGGCTGAGGAAGTGCTGCCTCCCTGTGTCTCGGTAACTCCTTACCTTATTGTTCCCTAATAAAGCAGAGACTTCACTGCTTCAGAGTGGAGATAGGAAAATGGTTTTCTCGCACAGTATGCTTTCCTTAGAAATCTGGGCGCATCTTACCTTCAAGTGCAGTGGTATCTCAGATCATGAACTTTAATTTGTTCTATGATTTTGGGAAAGATGGCCACATTTGTGTTTATGTGGGAAAGATTACCATGGTCATGTTTGTCACCCAATGCAGTTCACAAACAAAAACAGAATTTTGCCAAGTGCTTCTGTTTGAGAACCAAATTGTTTATAAACAAAAGCGTTTGTGAACCAAGGCACCACTGTGTAGGGCAGAGAGAAAACCATACATTAGGCTTCCTTGCCACAGTGCCATCCCTGGTTTTAAAGATCTCTCACTTTCAGGAAACTTTAGATCCCATTGACGAGGCCGCTGCACTCATTGCAGCCACCATTCATGATGTGGACCACCCTGGGAGAACCAACTCCTTCCTGTGCAACTCGGGCAGCGAACTGGCCCTGCTGTACAACGACCTGGCCGTGCTGGAGAGCCACCATGTGGCCCTGGCCTTCCAGCTGACCATGGGCAATGACAGGTGCAACATCTTTAAAAACATGGACAGGTAAGAGTGGGCCTGCCAGTATGTGGGCCCCATCATTCCTTCAGACCACTTGATTGGGGCATAAGTTACACACTCAACGCTTCTTCCAGGTAGAGCAGATAGTGGCTGAGTCACAGCTGTACAGCCATCACCACGCCAATTTTAGAACATTTTTGTTACCCCTAAAACCTCCAGGTGCTGCCCTTCTCATTCCCCTAACTCTTCCCGTCCTGGGCCACCACCCCACTTTCCACCCGTGCCCACTTAGATCTGCCAGTTCTGGACACTTGGTGTGGATGGACACACACACAGCTGGCGGTCCTTCATGACTCTGCTCTCAGCATAGTGTCCTCAGGCTCAGGGCTTCGTATTTGATTTTTTTTTGTTTTGGGGGCGTTTTTTGGTACTGGGGATCAAACTCGGGACCTTGCGCTTGCACGGCAGGCATCGGAACCACTGAGCTAAATCCCCGGCCCAGGCCTTCGTGTTTGACATCCCAGAAAATGACGTATAAGCTGCATCTTGAGCTCACAGACATCGAAGCAGTGATGGTCTCCTGCGCCTGCCTGAGTGCTCCCTGACCCATCACACACCCTAACCATTCAGCCCCAAATTCTTTTTACTGCACAGGTCTCATTTTTAAAACTTTGTTTGGGGGCTGAGGACATAATATAGCTCAGTGCTAGGTCACTTGTCCAGCATGCACAAGGTCTTGGGTTCCATCCCCAACACCACAAACAACAAAGAAGAAAAACAAAATGTTTAACATTTGACTACATTCTGAAGCTCTCTTTCAGGTCTCAGGGGTCATGTGAGTGTGTGTATGGTACTAGGGACCTAACCCAGGGCCTTCATACTTGGCTACATCCCAGCCCTTTATTATTATTTTGAGACAGGGTCTAAGTTACCCAGGCTGGGCTCAAACTTGTGATCCTCCTGTCTTAGCCTTCTCCAGTAATGGGATTACAAGTGTGCACCCCCATACCTGACTTCATGTGTTTTTTGTTCATTACTATACCTTGTGTCTAACCCAGTGCCTGGTATGGAGTAGATATTTAATACATGTCAACTGAAGAAAGAAAAAGTGTTGTCATGAGGAGTACTTAATTTGGATTTTTTTTTTTTTGGTACTGGGAATCAAACTCAGGACCTTGCGGTTGCAAGGCAGGCACAGTGCCACTGAGCGCAATACCCAGCCTCTTTATTTGGATTTTAAGGGAAGTTTTAGATGAGATTTGTAAACGGTATGCTGATTTCACAAAACTCCCTTCTGCTGTGTCCAAGGATTTCAGAGGTAGATTAAGTTTTATTTATACTTGCTTGGAGATACATCATTTTTCCCTGAAAGCATATAAGACCCTACTAATGGGTCTGTCTCAGGAAAGGAACTGGATGACTTACAAAGGGGCTGATTAGAGACTCTTCATACCCTTTGTACCTTTTCAATCAGATGGATTGCCTCTTCATAAAACAAAATTTTGGCCTGGTGTGGTGGTACACACCTGTAATCCCAGCACTCGGGGGCTGAGGCAGGAGGGTCATGTGAGTTTGAGGCCAGCCTGAACTGCATAGCAAAACCCTGTCTCAGAAAATAAAAGTGCAGACTGGTGCAACCACTGTGGAAATCAGTATGGAGATACCTCAAAGAACTAGGACGAGAGGACCCATTTGACCCAGCTATTACCCTGCTGGCTATCTTCCCAAAAGAATCATACCACAGTGATATATGTGCCCCCATGTTTATATGGCACAGTTTATAATAGCTAGAGCTTGGAAACAGCTCAAGTGCCCGTCAACTGGAAACTGGATAAAGAAGATGTGGGTTTTTTAATAAAATGGAGTACTACTCAGCCATAAAGAATGGGAAACTAGAGACATTTATAGCTAAATGGATGCATATAGAGGCCATACTCTTAAGTGAAATAAATAGGACACATGTGTAAATACAGAATAGTTTCTCTAGTGTGAGAAACTGAAAGTGTAAATAAGGATTAAAGTGATTAAAATGAAAAATTGATAATTTGAAATTAGAAGAAAAGGTCCAAAGGGGTAGGGGAAGTGGGAGGGGAAGGGGAAAGGAAAAATTATGAGAAAAGGAAAAAATGGAAACAAAGTCTTTGTAAATAGGGAAGGGTGGAGGGGGTGAAGGGAGGACAGGGAATGGGGAAAAATTAAGAACCAAGATACATCATGTACAGGTACAGGCACCCAATGATAAATGTAAACGTATTGTATACCTAAAATGTACCAATAAAAGAATTTAAGCCAGAAAAAAAAAAAAGAAAGAAAACAAGAGCCAGATGAAGAGGTCCAAGTACTCCTTGTGATTTTTCTCACCTCTCAGAAAGTCTGCCCTTAAAGTTCTCTGGGCACTAAAATAGTTGGGTCTTGAGGAACCTCTGTGCTGGGTACTTTTATGTGTATGTGTGGCAGTGGGGATTGAACCTAGGGCCTCAGGCTCTCTAGGCAAGTGCTCTATCCCTGCACTACATCTGCTGCCCCAGGGCACATTGCTAATGCAGATGGGGATCTTCAACCTAAAGAAAGTCTTTGTTCACCCCTGCTGCGGCCTATCTGCCCTCTTCACTTCATAGTTTTAATTTTGAGACAAAGCCAATGCCCAGACTGGCGTTCAACTTGCAATACACCTGCCTTAGCCTCCCAAGTAGCTATGATTACAGGCATTGCCAGCACCCCCAATCCTGTCTTCTGGGAACTGTGTGCATCGCATTACAAAGTGACAGGATGGACACTACACCTATAAAGCCTGACTTTAAGCCCAGCGGCTTCTGACTTTAACTTCCCCTTGCTGATGATCCACATTTCCGCATCTCTTAAAGTGCCACTTCCATGGACAGGTAGCCTGGAAAACACTGTTTCCCAGGCCTGTCTGTCTGGATCTGTAACCTGTAGCAGCCTCGCCTTTGTCATCTGCAACAGGAATGACTATCGGGTGCTGCGCCAGAGTATCATCGACATGGTCCTGGCCACCGAGATGACAAAACACTTCGAACACGTCAACAAGTTCATCAACAGTGTCAACAAACCCTTAGCGGCGCTGGAGGAAAACGAGGTAAGGAAATTGTATTCAGGAAGGACCGTGTCTAGGACCTTCACATGACCTGTTGTGCAGAACATGGGCATCCACACAGCTCTTAGCTGGGCTCAGCTGCATAGCTTTGGATGGGTCACTTCCCCTATGCCTGCCAGTGTCCTCATCTCTGAAATGTCATAATAATAGTACTTCCCATGGTTGCCATAAGATCTTTTGAGTGCTGTGTCCTAAGTCCTTAGTACGTGAAAAAAATGTTCCTGCACTGTGAGGGAACATGGCTTCATCTGCCAGCCACGGGCGAGTTCCCAAAACCACACCTGTCGCAAGGCAGGGCTGTTTGAAGCAGGGAGCTGTGGACCCCAAGGGCCCTCTGTTGTGAGGACCAAGGAACCTTTGTGTTCAGCCCATGCTCTTTTATAGTAAATATAATAAAAAGAAAGAGGGCCGGGGATTTAGCTCAGTGGTGCCACCACCTGCCTCGAAAGCACAAGTTCTTGAGTTCTATCCCCGGTACCAAAATTTAAAAAAAGAAAAGATAAAACCAGTCTCAGCTCTTACCAGGTGGAGGAGGAGGAGAAAGGAAAGGCAACTGTGAGTCAGACGTAAGGGAAGAGGCCAGGAGAGGGAAGGCAGCTCTGCCACCCACTTCTGTTCCTCCTGCCACACCTCCGCCCTCAGGCAGAGCCCGGGTTCACAGCACCCTCCGCACTGGAGAGCCAGAGCCTCTGTGCGGGCTGTGTGCGGGGGGGAAGGGGTGGGCAATAGGAGAGGGCCGGCACAGAGGCCCCATTTGGACCGCTTTGGATTCTGCTCCTTTTTCAGGAAACTGATAATGAAGAGGAAGCCATCCACACTCTGCTCAGGGCTCCGGAGAACCGGATGCTTATCAAGCGCATGCTGATCAAGTGCGCAGATGTCTCCAATCCCTGCCGGCCGCTGCAGCAGTGCATAGAGTGGGCCGCGCGCATCTCAGAGGAGTATTTTTCTCAGGTCAGGTGCTAACTCTTAAACCCTTTCACACACAGAAACCTCAAGAGATAATGTACTTAAAAGTAGAAAATAGGATTATGAAAGCAATTGGTCTTTGAAGATTATTTCTTGTACATTTCCTGAGTGAATTGTTTGTTTTTCCTTACTTGAGAATGTGTTTGTCTTTGCTCTTACAGGATATTTTTTGCTGGGTATAGAATCCTGAGTTGACAGATTACTCCTAAAAGAACTTCAAGGGCGTCATCTGTCCATCTTCTGGGACAGAAAACAATGTTAGAAAGATGTTTCTGAATTTGATAACATGCATACAAAATGAGAAGCCAGTGAGGGCTAATGCATGTGAGTCAGGTCATAAGCAGCTCCATGTTGAAGATAAAGAATAAGTTTTACAGGGGCCAGGGATTTAGTTCAGTGGTTCCGCTGCCTGCCTCACAGGCTCAGGGACCCAAGTTTGATCCCCAGTACCAAAAAAAAAAAAAAAGAATAAGTCTTACAAGTCATTTTTCTGTGGCTGATTT
This sequence comes from Heterocephalus glaber, assembly GCF_000247695.1. The sequence goes on from NW_004624768.1 coordinate 18,346,583, forward strand.
TAAGAAAAAAATGACTCAGGTTTTCTGCCCTCTCGTTGAAAACTCTGAAGTCCAGAAAACACTAAAACATCATCTTTAAACTGCTATAAGAAGAAAACTGTTAACCCAGAATGCTCTATCCAGTAAAAATATCCTATAAGGATCAAGGCAAATAAACACATTTTCAGGTAAGGAAAAGCTAATAGAATCACCAGAAAATTTGCAATATTAGAAATGCCAAAGTGAGTTCTTAGGGCTGAAAGGAAATGACTGCAGATTTGAGCTTGGATCTCTAAGAAGGAATGAAAAACACCAAAAATGGTAAATTTCTGCATAACTGTAAAAGACTTCTTTGTTCTCTAAATACATACTGCTATTTTAAGCAAAAGTTCTAACATTGCATTGTTGTATAATGTGCATACCTGTAAGATAAATGACAGGTATAACGTAACGGAAAAGAGAAGGTGAATGGAGTTACACGGGTCCAAGGCTCCTACATTTGACATGGAATGCCAGTTAACTCAGTAGAGTCAAGTGGGAAGGATGCATATTGTAATCCCCAGAGCAATCACTGTAGTTTAAAAGCTACTAAACCTAATATAGTAAAATAATACAAAGAAGGCAGGAAAGTAAAATGGTAGCTCTAACCATGTCAGTCTCGTTCAGTGTCAGTATACTAAAGACTCCCATTAAAAGAGTTCAAAAAATAAAATAAAATAAAAGAGTTCATCAGAATGGATTAAAAAACCAATCCCCAACTATAAGATTGAAATAGCCATTATCAGTATCATGCAAAATAGACATCAAGACCCAACGGGACATTGCCAGCCAGACCCTTTATAATGATAAATGTATATGAACCTAATATCAGAGTTTGAAAACAAATGAAGCAAAATTGACAGAAAGAGACAGTTCTTTCATCAGAGATTTTTAACACTTCCCTTGAAGAGTTGATGAAACAACCAGATTAAGATACTGGTAAAGACACAGATGATTTGTACAACCTGGTCAACTACCTCAGTTAACATTTACAGAACAGTCTTTAAATACAAATATATGCTCACCAAGGTGAAGCCTATGCTGGGCCCCAAAAGACTTCAGTAAACTGAAAAGGACTGAAATCAAATGGGTTTGTTCTCAGACCACTGTGCAATGAAGTCAGAAAACATTAACAAGATATGTAAGAAAATAAACAGCATACTTCCAAATAACCCATGAGTCAAATATAAGGGAAATTAATTAAAATGTCAGAGCTGTTTGATGCATTTAAAACTGTTTAAATTTAAAGTAAGGTTTATAACTTTATTTCATTATTAGAAAACAGGAATGCTTTAAAGTTAGTAACTTAGACTCACCTCAAGACTCTGGAAAAAGAAAGAAGGAAACAAAGAGCAAAAAAATAAGGAAATAGCCAGGCATAGTGGTGCACACCTGTAATCCTGGCAATAAGGGCTGAGGCAGGAGGATTGCCACAAATTTGAGCCCAACCTGGGCTACATAGCGAGACCTTGTCTAAAAAAAAAAAAAAAAAAAGAACTAGAAAACAATAAAAAAGAGAGTCCAAAATTGATTCTTTGACAAAATTGGTAAATATAACTAGACTAATTGAGAAGATGTAATCAGAAATGAAAGAGTTTATCACAATCACCAGTCTTACAGACATTACAAGGATAGCCAGGGCTGAGGGTGTAGTGCTGTGTTACAGCACCTGCCACATACACACAAGGGCTGGATTCAAATCCAATACTACAAAAATAACGTCACTAGTAATAAAATTTAATACCACAAATCTGACAACTTCAATGGACAGATTCCTTGAAAACTCCAAAACTAACAAGAGAAAAAAATAACCCAAGTAAACTCATTTTAAAGAAAGTCTTTCCACAAAGAAAACTAAGGAATCTTACCAAACATTCAAGGAAAAAAAAATGCCAGTCTTTGAGATTTTATCAGAAAATAGAGAAACTGAGAACATTTGCCAATTCACTTATGAGGCCATTCTTACCCTGTTCACCAGGTGAGAACCATAGCCGGTGTCCTCAGGAGCTTAACTGCACAGGATGCAGAGAGGAAGATGTGTCACGACCAAGCAGGGGCTCTTCCAGGAAGGCAAGCTTGGTTTAATATGAGAAAAATCCATTACTCTACTAATTGAATAAACACGAAAAACTATAAGATTATTTCTGAGAGTGCAGTCAAAGCGTATGACCAAATTCAGTGTCCATTTACCCCACAAACTCAGATGGAAGGAAATTGCTTTAAAAAGAGCATCTGTACAGTTGCCATTATATTTCCTGGTAATATTGAATACATCGTGCCTAAGGCTGGGACCAAGGAGAGCAGCCTGCCCATTCCCAGTGCTCTCCAACATGGCTTCAGCATTGCCTGCACTAGCAGCAAGTGATCAGAAAACAACTAAAAACGCAGTCCTGTTTACAATAGCAGTAAGAAGCAAATCGACTTAGGAATAAATTTAATAAATGATCAGAGGAAATAAAATAAAATAAATGACCAGAGGGCAACAACTACAAAATGTAGCTAAAGAATTAAACACCCAAGAAGAGGAGGCCATGTGCCACATCCACAGAAAAAGGTCCCTGCCCCCGAGACGCGTGACCACTCAGAGCTCCCAGCAGGGGTTTGCTTTGAGTATTTTAGGAGAAACTGACACACTCAGTCTGAATTGTATGTGGACACACCAAAGCCTTATATAAGCAAAAGCAAACTTGAAAAACAAAAGGTTGGAAGACCTGCACTGTCTGTCCTCAGAAATTAAAGTAATCAAGATAGTGTGTTACAGTCATAGGATAACAAAAACATCTGTGGGACAGAAGAAAACAGGCCACATTTTAGATCATATACAGACAGTGGTATCTCAGTTCACAAACTTAATTCTTGCTATGGTTCTGGTTGCAAATGAAATTGGATGAGAACTAAATCAAATTCAATAGTTAGGTTCAATGTTGACCTTATGGGAAAATTTGATTCCCCTGAATACAAAAGCTAAAATCAGAGCTTTCAGAGAAAACTGCAGCAGAATATCCTCAGTGACTTAAAAAATGGACAAAGATTTTTTTAGGTATAGGAGACAACAGATCTAAAAAGAAAATTTAATAAAATAGACCTTATCAAAGTTAAAAAGTTATGCCCAGACACAGCTAGAAGAACAAGTAAATACTTTAGTAATCATTTCACAAAAGATACTCTGAATGGCCAATAATCATATGCAAAAATGCCTTATATCATGAGTTGTCAGGGAAATTCTAATCAAAACCATGATGAAATGCCACCACTCCCCCAGCTGAAGGCCAAACATACAAACCCTGGCACCACCAAACGGTGAAGTTATGAAGCACCTAATGTCACGTGGCAGAGAGCAGTGTGTAACATACTATAACCACTTTAGGAAACAGGTTGGATTTTGTGTGTGTGGTAAAATTTACCATTTCTAGATCTTGTTCTCTTAGTAAAGTGCATTACATTAACTCTCATATGCTACCTGTCCTTCCATTCCAAGAATAAATTCTACCTGGTCCTAGTGTAGAATCCTTTTAATGTGCTGAGTCTGTGCTAATACTGTGTTGAGGGGTGTTTTTTTTTAATCAATATTCACAAGAGATTTTGTCCTGTAGTTTTGTTTTCTTGTAATATCTTTGTCTGTTTTGGTATCAGAGTAATGCTGGCCTCCCAGAAGGAGCTAAGAAGTGTTCCCCCTGTTCAGTTTTTTGAAAGGGTTTGAGAAGGTCTGAGGTGAATTGAGTGGTTGATAGAAATCGCCCCTGTAGGCATCTGGTCCTGGGCCTTCATTGTTGGGAGGTTTTGGTTACTGATTGCATCTCTCACTTAGTAGCTCAGGTCTCTCCAGCAGCGATGGGAAGCAGCCCAGGCCTTTCCCTCTGTGGTTCCCTTGTCTCAGTGCCCAGGGTGGACATGTTGGGCACTAGAGGGGAGGATGGCTAGGGCCGACTCCAATGCTCCGTAAGTCTTGAGGAGCCTCAGCAAGCCACTCAGGATCCAGCAGCCAATGTGGGAGCCCTCTGGGAGCGGGACTGCTGCACCACGGGGTTCAGGGGGAGCTCGGGCCTGGAGCCTGGAGATCACAGCATCCTCTGCTTTGCAGACTGATGAAGAGAAGCGGAAGGAGTTGCCTGTGGTGATGCCGGTCTTTGACAGGAACACATGCAGCATCCCTAAATCCCAGATCTCTTTCATCGACTACTTCATCACAGACATGTTTGATGCCTGGGATGGTAAGAAATCTTACTTCACCTCTCCCTGGAGGTAACAGGGAGCCGCACCTTCCACAGCAAGTAGCTCACCCAGTGTTGGGGGCTTAGACTGGTGAGAGGGAAGGAGAAGAAAGGAACCACTGAGGGCTGGGTGTCTGCTGTGTCCCTCTTCCCTCCCACACTTGGGTGTAGATGTCTGTCTCCGCCTGTTAGAAGGGTTAAGACTTGGCCAGCAGTGTTAACTCCAAAGCCTTGTGCCCAGAGAGCACTGGCTGGTCTGGCTGGTCTGGCTGGTCTCTCCACCATGCAGACCGCTCTCTTGGGGCCTGCAGGGGACAGAACTGGAGGAGAGGACCCCGCTCCCCCTCCCTGAGGGCTGAGGACAGATCAAGCCAGGTGCTAAGGTGAGGACAGGACACAGCTGCCTGTTCCTGTGTGGTATCGTGCAGGTGCCCATAGCCTCTGTCCTCCTCTGTCACACTGTCTCCTTAACCCAAACACAGGGGCTGGGGTGCGGCCCAGTGGGTGAGCACTTGCCCAGTACAGGCAAGGTCCCAGGTTTCATTCTCAGCACCACAAAGAAAAACAAGAGGCCTAAACCAGTAAACCCTGGCTGTGAATGCTGTCGTGTTCCTTTCTTCCTCTAGCCTTCGTTGACCTGCCGGATTTAATGCAGCACCTTGACAACAACTTTAAATACTGGAAAGGACTGGATGAAAGAAAGCTGCGGAGCCTCCGACCTCCTCCTGAATAGCACAGGATGTGCCCATAGCCCTCCTGCTTTTCCCTCGCTCACCTGGAAGTCCTGAGGGCAGCCACATTCGGAGCCATCGCCTTCTCTGCTGCACTGTGAAGCACATGAGGACATGAGTAGCCTTCTGTGGCCACCATCCAAGGCCATGGAGTGAGCCTGGGCCACGAGCGTGGCCTGCCATGGGGGCTCCTCTGGAAGGCACTGAGAACCAGGATTTGCGTCAGCCACAGCAGGACTGAGAGCCCCTGAGAGGGATTGTGGGACCTCCTGCCAATGGCAGGGACTGTCTCGCGGCAAACAACTTCTCAGCTATGGCAGCACTTAATGGCTAGTGGCAGTCGGATCTTCAGCAACCGTTTTCACATCCTGCAGGGTGCAATCACTTGCTTTGGAACACTACTGAAAGTGACTTCTCTCTCTTCAAATTGAGTATCAAATGAAACATAAAAAGAAATTTTTGAAGTTGATTATTATCAATTATTAAAATGTTTTATTTATTAGAAAGTCAATATTTTCTATGAATTTAATACTTCAAAGCCAAAGCCAACTAAAAATGCCATGACCAAATTTAATATGATTCATTTTCATAAAACCTGTATTACTTGGTGTACAGACTTATTTTCATGATGCAAATTTAAAATATTATAAAATGACATTTTATTGCACTATAGGAATATCTGTGTATGTTAAACTCTCTTCTGATTGATGCTAATTGGAAAAAGCAGTGTCTTGTTTGGGGTCTTTCCCTAGAGAGCTAAAGGAGACACTATTTCCTTACTTCTGGTGCAGCCAAATCCAGCTCTGAAGCAGAGCTGGGCATCTGACACATTCACTGGTGATACCCCAAAATAAAACTGTCTCCCTCTTGGTTTAGCAAAGAAAAATTAGATCTTAACACTTTTTCCTAAGATTTTTATAATTGAACTTCCAAAAGTCTGCCTTATTTGATACTATTTCTATAAAATATTCCCTATGAAAGTAAAGAGCAAACATGGCATATTTAATAGACTGACATTTTATAACAAGCCTGTTTTCATCTGCAGTGGGAACCTTTGATTCCAGAAATTCATAGAGGTTCTGTATCTTCACCTTTTGAATAAGGATAATACCATAAAAATGGCACTTGCTGACATGTCAAAGTGTTCATTCATTTTAAACTTTTTATTTCCAGATAAAAATGAAATTAAACTGTTTTTAAGAAATCACTTTTCTTTGGAGTTTTACTTTATAATACTCATAATGTTTAATCTTTTCCTTTTTGTATATAAAGAATATGGCTTTCTTTGGCATGTTCTTTGTAGGTGAATGACTTTAAAGGTTGCATTGGACCAGAAGTGAATATATTGGAAAAACTCTTAGACCAACACTATTTCACCACCTGGTACCATTCCAAGGCCTCCAGCACACTGGAGAGCTTCCCCAGGGCTTCTTAGGATTGAGGCCTGGGTACCTGGTGCATTTGGAGACATCAAGATGCTGCAGAGGATGAGCAGGGCAAGTCCTTTAGGGGAAACAAAGGGTCCTCTTTCCTGGGTGAAAATATCTGACCAAAGGTGAGAACTGTAGACTGAGCTGGGTAGAAAACTTCTCTCCTTCCTCTAGGGGCTGAGAAGGAAAAGGAAGTGATCCCCCGCAGCCACTCATACCTCCGAGATGGCCACAAGGGGTCACGCAGGAGCTGGAATTATCCCACCCTGTGCTGGTGGCAGTGATCATCTAAGACTTACAGGTGAGGGGGCCTCATACATTTGCAGAGATAAGAAAAGCAATAAAATCTATACAGTCTACCAAAGGAATTTTAAGAAGAATAAAGACTTGAAAAAGAACCATATCGATGTTCTAGAGATGAGGAATAGAGTGAGAAATGCTGACAGAGTTCTGACATGGGATTCATCCATGGGAAGATGACTCTGGGGCACACTTAAAATGCCACAGAGATTAAAAATAGAAAATATGAAATAAAAGGTAAAGTACAAGGGTAAAGTGAGATGCCTCAAAACGTGTCTAATGAGATTCCAACAGAAGAAAAACAGGTGCAACCAGGGAAGACTGAGTCCTTGGCATTCACAGGCACAAGGCCTCACATTGAGAGGCCCACTAGATCCCCAGTAGGTACATGTGTTAGCCAGTCTTCCAGCCCTGGAATGTACCAGCTATGAGAAAGCAAACCACAGGGAAGGCGTGCTTTCAGCTCACAGCTCACAGCCTCATCCATCACCTTAGGCCTGCAGCAGCCGTTACAATGAGAATAGTGGTAGAACAAAGCTGCTCTTCTAGTGGGGAAGAGGAATGACTGGGGTGCTCCTGTCCCCTCCAAGAACATGTCCCCAGCGACCAGGTGACCTCCCATGAGCCCCTGCCTCTTAAAGTTTCCAGTAGCTCCAACCTGGGAACAGAGGCTTTAACACATGGTCCTTTGGGGAACCCCAAACTAGCAATACATAAGACAAAACCACACAACATACTTGAACTGTAACACTGAGCAAAAAGAAAAATATAAAAGCTGTAAGAAAACACAGGTCCCTCAGAAAGGCCCTAGGGCCTTCCATTGAGACCTATGATCTGCAACAACCAAAAGACTGTGGCTACTGAAGGAAATTGTCAACCTAAAATTGCTTATTTAACTGCAATTCAAGACAAGGCAAAATTAAAATGATTTCAGACATACAATTAATTATGAACAAACCCCTGTGTCAAGAACAGCTAAAAGACTTCTCTAAAATGAATCCAGTAAGGAGAGGTAAGTTACAGAAAGCAGTGGTGAACAACAATTGCTAGACATCTGGACAAAACTAGAGTATACTGAGCAGAGGGAAAATAACCAACATCATCAGCATGGGTGGGAGGCAGACATACAGAAGGTAAGCTAAATGGTCAGGAGACCTTTGTCTCAGACATTTTAAAAGAAAGTTTGGGAAAACTGTCAAATGGATAAAAGTATAGAACTTTAGAACACTATAAAAGGAAAGCAAAGAAAAAATGTGATTAATACAACAGAAAATGGATACAGGATGAATTACAAAAAGGAATGGCAGAATTATGTACAAATATAAATACAACATACACAGAATCAATTCTGAGTTACATGTAAAAACATGTCTTTGACATTGAAACGTGGAAAACATTCTTAAAATGAGAACAAAAGCTTTAAAAAGCACTTAAGTATCTATAAAGTTAAAGATTGTATATGACAAAAAATGTAGACCAACCTTAAAAACATGCCACAGATTGAGATGACCTAGAAAAACTTAAAAGGGCAAAAAAAGATATTTTATACCCTTTAGATTAATGAAAGTTCTTAAATCTGGTTGTACTAAGTATTGATGAGAATATGAGAAAACATGAACTTTGAAACATCAACGGTAGGAACGTATGATTGGTACAAGCACGTTGGAGGGCAATTTGGAAAAAAATCTACCAAAGTTCCTCAATTCAACTTTTAATTATAGATCCTAGAGAAACCTCCAAATGTACAAGACATGTTCAAGAATATTCACTCTAGAATTCTGTTATGGTGAAACAGGGACAGTTTATAATGTCCTAAGGAAGAGAACAGATAAAGAAAGTGTGGTTTTATACTCCGATTATGGCAATGCTATGGTGGACAGTTCCTATAGTGGCTCCCAATGATCCCTCCCCATGATGTTCACAATTTTGGGCTGGACCTATAGACTTCCTTGTAGCCAACAAAACAAAACATGGCAAAAGTGATAAAATGCTACTTCTAAGATGTGGCCACAAAAGAAGGTGTGTTAATTTCTAGCAGCAGCCATAACAAATGAGTGGGTGGCTTAACAAAATGTAAATTTATTATCTCATAATTGTTGGGGCCAGAAATCTGAAAACAAGATCTCAAGATGTCAACAGGCTGTGGAGAAGAAACCATCCCATGCGTCATTCTTAGCCCCTGGTGATGTCCCCTGCCTAGGAGGTACATCATCCTTCACACCTCCTTCCTCTCTGAATGCATGTGTCCCCTCATCTTGGAAGGACGCCAGTCACAATCCTTAACTAACTGTATCTGCAGAGACTACTTGCAAATGAAGTCCCATTTTTAAGTTTTGGGGAAACACTAGTAAACCTGCTACAGATGGTGACATCTCTCTTTCTCTTGCTGGCTTGGTCTGATGCAATGGGCTGTCACACTGTGAGCCATGACAAAGACCTGAGAGTGGCCTGCAGCTTAGAGCCAGCAAGGAGCAAAGGTTGCCATCTACTGCACACATGTGCTGGAAGCAGGTCCCACCCGGGTCACATCCCCCTGACACCACTGCAGCCAACACCTTGATCAGAGCCTGGTGAATCTGAGCCAGAAGGCCCAGTTAAGTTGGGAACCTGGGCTCCTGACCCACATAAACTATGAGGCAATAAATGTTCACTTAGGCCAATAAGTTTTAAGGTAATTTGTTACATAGCAGCAAATAACTAGCACATGAACTGTGCAGCCATTTAAAAGAATGAAGTAGAGCTCCAGATGTCAACTGGGGCAAAGCTTATAAATAATATAAAATGAAAAGGCAAAGATGCCAGGATGGAAAATTGACATTAAAAAACCCAAGACTTTTTCTATATAGCAGTAATGAGCCACATGAGAAAGAAAATAGGAAAATACAGTACAATAACTAAAAACAAAAACCTAAGAACCAATCTAAGGCGGTGAAAGACCTCTACCACGAAAATTACAAAACACTGTAGAAAATTGAAGAGGATGCTAGAAGATGGAAAGGCCTTCCATGTTCATGGATTGGCAGAATTAATATAATTAAAATGACCATGTTACCAAAAGTGATCTACAGATTCAATGCAGTCCCCATCAGAATTCCAATGACATTCTTCACAGAACTCAATTTAAAAAAATATCCTAAAATTCATGTGGAAACAAGTCAGAATAGCTGAAGCAATCCTGAGCAAAAAAAGGCTGGAGATATCACAATACCAATTTCAAATTATACTACAAAGCCATAGTAACAAAAACAGCATGTTACTGGCACAAAAACAGACACACAGATCAATAGAAGAGAATAGAGGTCACAGAAACAAAATCATCCAAATCCAACCATCTGATTCTGGACAAAGGAACCAAAACCCATACTGGAGAAAATGCAGCTTCTTCTGCAAATGGTGCTAGGAAAGCTGGATTTCCACAAGTAGAAGACTGGAACTAGATCCCTATCTCATCTTGTACAAAAATCAAATCAAAATAAATCAAAGACCTAGATATAAGACCTGAAACTTTGAAACTGCTAAAAGCAAACATGGAGGAAGACTTGAAGCCACAGGCACAAAGACTTCCTGAATAGGACTCCAATAACACAGGAAATAATGACAAGAATCAACACATGGGCCTACATCAAATTAAAAAGTTTCCGCACAGCAACAGCAACAACCAACAGAGTGAAGAAACAGCCTACAGGATGGTAGAAAATCTTTGCAAGCTACTCTTCTGTCAGAGAGTTAATATCTAGAATAAAGAATTTTGAAAACACACACAGAAAATCAAACAGCTCAATCACATTCTCAAAAGACGTGCAAATGGTCAATAAGCATATGAAAAAACTGTTCAGCATCTTTAACCATTAGGGAAATGCAAATCAAAATCATACTGCAATTTCATCTTACCCTCATCAGAATGGCTACCATTAATTAAAAAAACAATACCGGTAAGAAAAAAAAACCTTCCTACACTGCTAGTGGAAATATAAATTAGTATAGTGACTACGGAAATCAGTATGAAAGTTCCTCCAGAACTAAAAATAGAATAACCATATGACCCAGCAATACCACTAGTTGGTATATCCCTGAAGGTACTAAAGTCAGAATACTATAGGGTGCCCGCACACCTATATTTATTGTGGCACAATTAATTAACAGCCAAGATATGGAACCAGCCCAACTGCCCATCAATAGATGAATGGGTGAAGAAAATGTGGTATATATACATAATGGAATTTTAGCTATAAAGAAGAACAAAATTATGTCATTTACAGAAAAAAATGGATGAAACTGGAGAACATCATGTTAAGTGAAGCAGATTCAGAAAGACAAGTATCCCATTTTCCATAATATATGGAATCTAAAAAAGATGACATGAAAGTAGAGGGAGACTATTACTGGACAAGAAGAAGGGATAAGGGGGAGGAGGAAGGGACTAAGGTAGTAAGGGGAGATTTTAAAAGTTATTAATCACATCATTAAGAAATCATGACATTGACATGAATTTATTGAGGTGAAAACGTATCCACTACACTCCATTAAGTGAAACAGCAAGGTACAAAACAGTATGTATGACAGTGCCAGTTTTTTTATTTTCAGAAATGCACTTATATAGAGAGACAGCAAGAAATCTAGAATGATCATAACTGTTCTAACCTGTCTCTGGAAGCAAGAGGCTGTATTCAAGGGCTGGGGATGTAGCTCAGTAATGCTGTGCCGGCCTGGCAAGTGCAAGGTCCTCAGTTCAATCCCTGGTACCAGAAAAAAAAAAAAAGAGGCTATATACATTTTTCTTTTCATTTAAGACTATTTTGGGGGGCTGGGTATTTAGCTCAGTGGCATCACACCTGCCTCGCAAGCACAAGGTCCTGAGTTCAATCCCTGGTACCAAAAAAAAAAAAAGTATTTTTTTGACTTGTATTATAAAATGTTTCTCAGTGGAGGAAAGTAAGAACCTCTAGAAGTATGAGATGATAGATATGTTCATTAGCTTGACTGTAGTGATCGTTTCTCAGAACATGTTTTACACCTTAAATGTATATGATTTTATTTGCCAGTTATACTTAAAAATTGTTAAACGGAAGAAAAAATTTTCTAAAGCAATCTTCAACTGTTAGATTTACAAGGAAAAAAGAAAGGCAAGATGCACTGTGACATCATTTGCATAAATGTTTCAAATACCCAAAATAATATTCCTAAACAATACACTCCAACCATATGTTAGGATCATTAAAATATTAAAGAAAATGGGACCTTGTTAAATTAAAAAGCTTTGACACACCAAAGGAAACTACTAACAGAGGGAAGAGATGACCTAAAGGATGGAAAAAGATTTTTGCCAGCTACTTCCCTTGACAAAGGTTTAATATCTAGAATATATATTTTAAAAACTCAAAACAATTAGATCCCCCCAAATTTAAAGACCCAATCAAAAACTGGGTGTCTGAAATGAGCAGACACTTTTCAGATGAAGAAATACAACTGGCCAATAAATACATGAAAAAATGTTTTAACACTGCTGGCCATTCTGAAAAATGCAAATTAAAACAACACTGAGATTCCATCTCTTTTTTTTTTTTTTTGGTACCGGGGATTGAACTTGGGTCCTTGCGCTTGCGCAGCAGGCAGTGAAACCATTGAGCTAAATCCCTGGCCCAAGATTCCATCTCATTCCAGAAAGAATGGCTACCATCAAGAACTCAACCAATAACAAATGCTGGTGAGACTTTGGGGAAAAAGAATCTTTCTCCATTGTTGTTGAGACTGTAAACTGATACAGTGGGCCCTTGAGTTACAACTATCCTGACATACAAACAACTTGGGTTATGACTGGAATTTTTTTTTTTTTTTCTACCAGAGATCCAAATTCAGGACCTTGTGCTTGCCAGGCAAGCACTGTGCCACTGAGATACATCCCAAGCCCAACGATGGGAATTTTAGTTTTAACTTACAAACAAAGTCTTGAGTTATGACCCGAATCCCAGCCACTTGTGCTTCCAGATGGTCTCAGATACAGATTTAACCCTTGAAGAGTTCTGGAAGGGACATTACAGCATTGTTTCCTGTGTGGGGTTAATTGAGAAATCCTGGGCCAGTGTCTCTCTGACACTGGGATCTGCCTGTATGTGGAAGAATCTTTGTAGGCTGTGTAGAGGAGCCTGAGCCTTCACTTGACCAACTAGAGTTAAAACCAGCCCTCGAGAACAAATTGAGTTCATAAGTCAAGGGTCCACTGTACAACTACTATGGAAATCAGTATGAAGATTCCTCAAAAAACTAAAAATAGAAATCCCATTTGACCCAGCTATTCCCTTTTTTGGGTATCTTCCCAAAAGAGTTAACAACATCATACCACAGTGATATATGTGGACCCATGTTTATAACAGCACAATTTATTGTCACTAACTCTTGGAAACAGCCTATATGCTCATCAACAGATGAAAGGATAAAGAAAATGTGGTATTTATATACAATAAAGTATTACTCTGACATTAAGGATAAACTTGAGGCATTTGTAGAAAAATGGGTGCACCTTGAGGCTGTAATGTTAATGAAGTAAATCAGACACACAAGCTTATACATAGTATGGTTTCCTTTATATGAAAAAGTTAATAGAAAAGTTATCGTATTCTAAGTATATTTCTGCTGTTGGCTTCTGGTTTTACTCCTATAGGGTGTGAGATCCACTTTGCAGGATTTCCATTCCTTTGGCTATGTTAAACGTCTTTATTGTTGGCATGAGTGTGGTTTATTTTGAATTTGAACCAAAAAAATAGAAAAAAACTGAGGCTAAAGAAAACTGGTTTTTTGCATATTAACTTTATATCCATATATCTTGGTGAATGCTCTTATTACTTATCATTTATTAATTCACTTGATTTTGTTATATTGACATTCATACAATCTAATGGCAATTTTTTCCTTTTCATATTAAGTTCTTTTCATAACCTATTGTTTCTTTTTTATATTTTAATTTGTTGACCAGAAATTCCAGAAAAATGTTGAATAGCACTTTTAGTAGTATGCATCTCTGTCTTATGTCTGAATTTTTTGTGTTACACCTTACAGTATCTTTCTTGCTGAAAATTTTGTGGGAGAAATGTTAAAAACTGTGAATTCGCTTGTGCAACACTAGTCTCTTGATGTACACACAACCTAGAAAGGGAAGAGGAGCTTCTCCAGACTTCCTTGCACCTAGGTTTTCACATCTGATTTAAGTTTAGAAACATTTCTGTCTGACTTCAGTTTAGAGCTGACTCACACATGGAAAAAAGCAAGGCCCAGCCAGGGGCACCCATTCTGAGCATCAGAAATGGCCCCCAGACCAACTGCTGTGGTGGTCATTTCCTGACTGTGGTAGAAGCAACAAGGTTTTGGAGCCACTGCAACAATTCAGCGATCCACCTATCAGGTTTGCTTAGGTTGCCTCCCAGGAAATTCTGCTAAGAAGCTATTTCTTGAGCCCTGCCACCTACACATCCATTCTGCTTAACTAGCTAGAGGAGTTTTCACCCTGGAAACTAAGGCTCTGACCAAGACTGGAAGCAGAAGCACATAACCAAGACCAGAAGCGCATGGCCCCCTTCACAGCAGTTCCTTGGAGGTAGGGAGGGGCCTGGTACTGAGAAGATGCTTTTTTTCGAGACAATGTCTCACTATGTGTTCCAGGCTCTCCTTGGACTCAGGGGCAATCCTCCTGCCTCAGCCTTCCAAGCATTGGGACTACAGACATGCGCCACCATGCCTGCCATTTGTTATTTTAAAGGAAAAAAATCTAAATCATATACAGTGTTATTAAGTCTGATGAGTAAATGGTTGCTTAAAGTATATATTACTGCCAAGCATAATACTACTGCCAGCACTTGGGAGTCTGAGGCAGGACAGAAAGAAAGAAAAATTACTATACTTTTCCCATATGTTGAAATTTTCTATTTTTTAAAAAGTATGCTAAACTTTACGGATAACTGAAATGCAAACTAGAATCAATGTGGGATATTTTGCCACTTATAACATTATAAGGAACAAAAATTTAATAACAGAATATTATTAAAGATATGTGGAGGGCCAGGGATTTAGCTCAGTGGTTCCGGCACCTGCCTCAGAAGCCCAAGGTCCCAGCTTCGATCCCCTGTACCAAAGAAAAAAAAAAAGATACGTGGAGGCCAAGCATGATGGTATACACCTGTAATCCCAGCACTCAGGAGGCTGAGGCAGGAAGATCGCCATGAGAGCTACATAATGAGTTTAAGGGGAGCCTGGACTACATAGCGAGACCCTGTCTGAAAAACCAAAAAAATAAAAGTAAGTAAATAACTAAAGTATGTGGAACAGGTGCTTACATACATAGCAGGTGAATGTAAATTAGTACAATCTCCATGGATAGTAAACTTACCAAATCTATCCAAATTGCAAATCTGTACCCATGATGAATGTTTTAGTGATTAAGTACTGCACACACGTACTAATAAAAATAATTTTTTTTAAATTGCAAATTTCTATGCAATATGACCTAGCAATTCTCCTTCCAGAATGTTAGCCTAAAGTGATTCTCACACACCTGGGAAATGATGTCTACAAAACTACTTAGCCCTGCTTGTACCAGTAAAAGGCTGAAAACAGGTCAAATATCTGTCATTTAACATGTTCTCGATGGGGCCATAATTCGTGGCTCACTGCCAGGCAGCTTGAACCATAGGTGGTCCATGCATGACTGTCCCATCCGGGAGCTTTTCATTGATTTTATTAGTAAAAAGACCAATAAAAGTGATTAGACCTTTTGTACCACTTGGTGGTGCAAGCTGGCAGGAACATGTGGAAGGTGAGGAGATAAACTCCGATGCATCCATCTACGGGATGCCCTGCAGTTGGACACCTTAATAAGACTCTTGTACTGCATTTTTCCCGGAAGGAGCTCAGAAGTCCCTCTCAGTTCCACCAAGTAAAAAGCTGAACTGCATGAAAAACCAACTCTTCCGGATCTGTAACAGGGGAGGATGCAGGGCAGAATGCTGTCTCCAAGCTCAGAGAGACCAACAGGTGAACACAGAAATCATGGCCTACTAACAGGCATGGCAGTGTAGGCCTGTATTCCTACCTACTCAGAAGGCAGAGGCAGTATTGCAGGTTTGAGGCCAGCCTGGGCAACCCAGTGAGATGCTCTCTAAAAAATAAAAT
Organism: Heterocephalus glaber; assembly: GCF_000247695.1. The sequence goes on from NW_004624768.1 coordinate 18,362,432, forward strand.
AAAGAGGGATAGAGATATAGCTCAGCGGTAGGCACTTACACAGCATGCTTGAGGCCCTGGTTTCAATTCCCAATACTGGAAAGAAAGAAAGGGAGAGAGAGGAGGGAGGCAGAGAGAGGCTCCCTCAGACAGGGACTCAGGAATGGAAGCAGCCGTGGAAACCGGTGCCAGGAAAGAGAACTGGTGGGGCACAGTGTGGCCAGCGTGAGAGGAGACCCCACTCTGTGCATTAAAGCTCACAGCAAATAACAGAAAAATCTCCTCAAAAAGTCACAGCAGAAACACTGTCAGAGAACTGCAGAGCGTGTGTGATGGGCTACTCAGAAGACTAGATATGGCTGGAAAAGACCTTATCAGCCTGTTGTACCAACAAAAACCTCAGAAAAACAAAAATCAACAATCATAAGGCTGGGAAATCTCTCCAAGGATGGTGTGGCAGTTACAGAAGTTGTGATAAATATATAATGAGAATTCCCAGAAGGAGAGGAAAGAAAGGAAGAGAAGAAATCTTTGAAACAATAACAAATGAGACAACCAGGTGTGGTAGTGCATGCCTGTGATCCCAGCCCTCTGGAGGCTGAGGCATGAGGATCACCACAAGTTCAAAGTCAGCATGGGCTATATAGTGAGCTCAAGGTGAGCCTGAACTCCATAGCAAGACCCTGTCTGAACAAACCAAAAAAATTTTTAAAATAAGAATTTTCCTCAAATTAACATCAGACACCAAAACACAAACTCACAAAGCTCATGAAACACCAAACAGGTAAACAGAGAAAGAGGTGGAGAACCGTCCGTCTAGGCTAGCTCAGTCCAGTGGTGCCCCTATGGCAAAGACTTGAGCCTGAGAAACTATAGAGAGCAGAACTTCCTTCCTCAGGCTCTGTGGCCAATGCCAACAGGACTGGCATCTGCTAAGGGCTGCTGTCTGCTGCCACATCCTGTGTCTCTGCGTGGCAGGAGAGGTCACACAGCCCTTGGGGAAGGGCCCTCACCCCCCATGAGGGATCACCTCTCAGGCCTTCACACGGCCGATGGAATTCCAACCTGGGAAACTGGGGCAGCTCAGCCCACAGCATCAGCCAATCCTCCTCAGACTAGAGACAATCAGACTTGAAGGGAAAACTATGCCTGTGGGGCAACAAAGACCACAGTCACAGCTGACTTCGCCTTAAAAACGGCACATGCAAGAGAGTGCAATGAAACGGTAAAAGGTCTGAGTGGAGAAAAACCACCGACCTTGGCTCCTATTGCCCAACAGACTGGCCTGCAGAAGTAAAGCAGCTGGGTGTGGGGATGAGTGGCTGCAATCCCCGCACTCTGGGCACCTGAGGCAGTAGGAGCAAAAGAAAGTTCAAATCCAGCCGGGGCAACCTGGTTGTTGGGAACAATGCTACATAATTTTAGGGTAAAATCATTTGGTTAGCCTAGTTCTCTTGCCTACAGGCCAGCTACAGAATAACTCCAATTTGGCCTCCAGTCACAACTGAGACCTCAATGATCCGGTGATGCTGTGCTTCTCCAGGACAAGAAACATCCTGGGAACTGAAAACATCCTGGGAGAACAAACATCTGCTCAGTTCCTCATTGTTCTTGGACTGTTACCATCTTGTTTACCCAGGATGTACTGAACTCTCTGCAAGCCTTTTGTTACACCTTGTTTATCCCTATGTGAACTATTGAACTCTATATTTCATTTGTTACATTTGTTTCTCCCGATGTACTGAATAAAAGGTGCAGTAAGCTGGGGGCTTTTGTCTTTGCTGCCCTGAGCAGCACTGATCAGACCCAAAGCTCAGCTTCTTCTCAGTCTCATTTTTCTACCTTTCCTGTAATTCGCCGTGTGCTGCCATGGCTCACAGGAGACCAGGACTCACTGCAGAGGTTCTGGTAACGTCCCCTTCCCCTGTTCCCTACACTTGGTGACTTAGGGAGACTCAAACAACAAAGAGCTGAGCATTTAGCTCAGTGGTTCCACCACCTGCCCTGCAGGCACAAGGACCTGAGTTTGATCCCCAGTACCAAAAACAAAACAAAAGAAAACAAAAACAGCTGGGGCTGTCACTCAGTGTGAAGGCTCTGGGTTCCAGCATAGAAGTGCATACTTACCATCTGTGAGGCCCTGGGCAGAAATAAAGTCTCTCAGACAAACACAAAATGAAGGAATCTGTTGTTGGGAGACCTGCCTGGTTTCCAAGAAATATTAAAAGAAGTTCTTTAGAAAGAAGGAAAATAATGGAAGTCAGACCCCAGGTCTTTAGGAAACGTCAAAAAATAAGTAAAAGTAAAAGAATACTTTTTCTTACTCTTAGTGAATCTAACAGAGTAGTTTGCTCAAAATAATAGCACCAATGTATTCAATTATGTGTACTTTTATATATATGTAATGCATATATTAATAGGTATATAAGCATATATCATAATAGATATCATATAAGCACATATATCATATAATAGATATCATGAAATGAATGGCAGTTGTCTACAAGGAGCTATGGGGAGCGTCAGGACTGTTCTGCCACTAGAAGATGCTCATATTACCCATTAAACGGTGTACTGTTATTTAAAAGTGGCCTTGGACTTCTGAATGTGTATTGCAAAGTCTAGAGTTACTACTGAAAAAGTGAAAAAAAAATTTTAATTGATAGGCTGAGAAAGGAGTGAAAATGGAATTATATCAAATGCTCAATGAAAACCCCAAGAGGCCAGGTGTGGAGGTGCACACTTGTAATCCCAGCACTTGGGAGGCTGAGGAAGGAGGACCACGAATTCCAGGTTAGCGTGGGAAACATAATGACTTGGCGAGACTCTCAAAATTTTAAGACATGGTGGCCCAGTCCTCCCTGGATTCCATCCTCATTACTGCAGAGGCAGAGAGACAGAGACAGAGACGGATGGACCCGCCCACCCACCACACATGTCCTGGAGCAGCCAGACTCTAGAAGGCAATGGCCAACTCTGCCCAGGATGCGGAGCAACAGGAACTCTCAGCATTGCTGGTGGGAGCATAGCAGGACCCGGGAAAGCTGGAAGACAACGTGGCAGCTTCTTAGAAAATTAAACCACCCAATGTTGTTTCTTTAAGATTCGGCAGTCACAATCCTTGGTTTTACCCAAAGGGCTGAGGACAGGGTACCCGCTGAGGCCAGACACAGACGCACGCGTGCAACAGGTGCGTGCACACGGCTCTGAGTCAGAGAAGCCTCGGGCGAAGGCACCGGCACTTCGGGCAGCCCTGGAAGGAAAATGAGCCGAAACAGACGGAGCAGCCCGCAGCGCTGGCACCGTGTGACCTGAGGCAAGGTGGGGCCGGGGTCGTGGGGTGACACTGCGGTTGGATGCGCAGCACTCTAATGGCTGGGTAAGTGCAGCGATGGGAACCTGCCGCTGGGGGGCCGTGTGAGTCTTGAGTGGGCCGGGGCTGAGAATTCTGAGTACATTCTTCTGACCTGTTACGGACCGAAAACTGCTTTTAATATATTGTGTTTTTTTAAAAAGTTATGTGACTTTTGGGCCAGGGATTTAGCTCAGTGGTTCTGCCGCCAGCCTCGCAAGCACAAGGTCCCGAGTTCAATCCCCGTTACCAAAACAACAACAACAACAAAGTTATGTGACTTTTTAAGAAATGGGATCTTACACGTGCAGGTATGAAGCAATTGCTGAGATATACTGGTCAGTGGGAAACAAGCACAATGCAAAACGATATTCACAACGCCTGTGATCCCAGCACTGTGGGAGGGTGCGTCTAGCTAAGTCACTAAGTTGCCCAGTCTGGGCTTGAACTTGTGATTCTCCGGCCTCAGCCTCGAAGAGTGCTGGGATTACAGGTGTGCACCACCATGCCTGGCTTTCCCCTCCCTTACCCCACCCCGAGATAGGGAGGCTGAACCCAGGACTGCTGAGCTCCCCAGTGCCCTCTTTAAATTATAAGACGGCCTCTCCCTAAATTGCCCAGGCTGGCCTTGAACTTACAATCCTCCTGCCTCAGCCTCCACACAGCAGGTAAGAAATTCTTCATACGCTCATGTGTTAAAACTGAAAAACACGAAAGTAAGAGAAGAAGCCATGAAGAATCTCCATCAGCTCACAGTAGGAAAGGCAGGACACTAAATCCAGATTTCATAGAAGACCAGACAACCTACTGCACCAGTTTAGGACAGAACCCGCCTGCTGGGCCTGTACAAGAAGCAAGACCCTGGTGGCTAACCCCCCCCGCCCCCCCCAACAGCCAGGTGCCGTGGGAGGAAGCAGAGCTGCCTGGCCTGCGACAGCACAGGAGGAAATGCGGTCAGGTCCCAGGCCAGTCTCGGTGTCACTGCTTTGAGACGCAGAGACATGGGAGCAGTGTGGACCGCAGGTGGGGAGGAAAACCGTGATAGAGGACCTGATAAGCATAAAGACCATAACTCAAGAGGTACAGGAGCATTAAAATCCATCCCTTACTTCTCTGCCGTAAGTTTTTACTTTGGCATAATAGCCGGCTGTGGGTCTCAGTGCTTTTCCCTGAGGTGTACAGGAAGCAGTCTGTTTACCCACTTGGTACCAAAGGCAGGAATGCAAAGGACTTATGGAAAAATGATGAGTGTGGGTTGGAGGTTTTGGAGTAACGATGACACCAAGGAGATTTGGTTTCCTTCAGAATTGCCTGAGTTTTGATGACAAAACCACCCGCCAAGAAAGAAAAAGGACTAATAAACTGGCTGCTATCCAGTCATTGTTTGACAGATTTGCAATTGCCAAGCAATTTACACACCATCTGAATACATGACCATTGATGAACATCTTCCAGCATATCATGGCTGCTGTAGCATCAGGCAGAACACACCCAAAAAGCCCTTCAAAAAATGGCATAAAAATTTATGCCCTTGGAGGTGCAAAGACTTACTATGCTTTCAATTTAGAAATTTATCCTGTAAGTCAGCCATCAGATCCTTATTTGTATAGTAATAAACTGAATGATGCTGTGAACAGACTTGTTGTTCCCATCTCCCAAACTAATCAGAATGTGACATTCGACAATTGGTTTACCAGTTTCCAATCGATGTTACATTTGCTAACAGAGCACAAGTTGACCAGCATAGGAATTGTACACAGAAACGAAACAAAAATTCCTAATGAAATGCTGCAATTTCAAAACAGAATTGTATAGCACAATCTTTGGATTTCAGAAAGATTTACATTGGCCTCATATATGGCAAAGAAAAACAAACATACTGCTGATGTCAACATTGCACCATTGATATAGGGCACCAAGTAATCCAAATAAGCAAAATAATCCAAATAAGGGAAATATAACTCCCAACCTACTAGATATCCAAAACACGACTTTGTGTTCTCTAAAATCAAAGAATGAATTCTAGGAACAACAGAGGCTAAAAGTAAGGAATGTTTATAGAGGGAAAGACAGCTCCTGCCTGAGAGGGATAGGAGGGGGACACCCAGAAAGTGTGTTGCCCACCCACTCCACTTCCCAAAGGTGTTTTATTGAGCAAAGCCACTAGGTGAGGGAGGAACAAGGTGGGACAAAACTACAGTCAACTAGTAAAATCTAATGGGAAATTACAAGGTGGGCATAAGGTGGGACAAAACTCACAATCAACCAATAAGATTCCAAGTACAGCCACCCAGGTAATATTGATTAAAAGGATATCAAATGGGAAAGCAAATCACAAGCATACACAGTGTAGTAAGCCTACATGGCATGAACAAGGAGTTTCCAGAAAGGAAATGGGCTAGGGAAATTTTAGTCTCTTCTTAAGGTGATTGATGTCTATTTAGAATATCAATCACTACTATTCATCTCTAGGGGAAGTATGTGAATGTAGTACTTTTTCTTTTTTTATAATGCTGACCCTCAGTGAATGTGTCTCTATTGTCTTTTGTCTGGTGTCTTAGGGCCAGCCCTGTCTGCCTGCCTATAAGATATCTAATTAATTTAGCTGTCTACAATACCATGATGGGAATACCAATAAAGCTTGACCTAATGGAAGCCTGAGATGGAAACTGTCTACAACAAAACAAAGGCAGAGTAGATGTTGTTGATGAGTTATGAAGCAACTATGATGTCACTAAAAACACAAAGACTGGCCAATAGTCATGTTTTACTCAATCCTAAACTGGATTCCTATGCTGGTCAACTTGTGCCCTGTTAGCAAATATAACATTGATTGAAAACTGGTACTCCTAAACATGTGTGGCATAAATAGTTTGACAGTTTACAAAGAAAATAACAAGTGCAAAATACCACAGAGAAATTTTCTTAGAGGATTGAGACTGGAACTCATAACAGATCATTTACAGCAAAGGAAAAACAAAATGTTTCTGCCCAGGGAACTACACAAAAATATTATGGAGCACACTGGGGAGCTGACAGGTGAACAGGCAGGTGCAGCATCCCAAAGACCTACTACAACAACAGGAAAACCAAAAAGATGTCAACTGTGCCCTACAAGAAAGGGCAGGAAAACAAAATATACATGCTATCAGTGTAAGTGATACTTGTGTAAAAATTGAAGCAAAGATTATTTTTGTTGTAGAGTTCTATTGGTATTTTCATTGTGGTTGATATAGAAAATTTATTTGTTACTTTTTAGACTTTGGACTTCAAAAAACAGTTGATGTTGAAAATTTAAATGCTTTTTTATAAACACTCAAAAAATAATAAAAATACAATACTTTATTTTTGTGACTTTTTTCCTGTTAAGCACTCATTAATAAAACTTATAAAATTAATAGTTCATCAATAGAAATAGTCTAAAGAATAAGTGTAGGTTTGATACACCAATGTTTCTGTGACTTTATGACAAAAAAATGTGTTATGCTTTGTGGGTTAGTACAGTAGAGAAATTTGTCTAACCCAAAAGAAGGCAGTAAGGGAGAACTAGAACAAAAACACATAAAACATGGGGGAAATTAGCCAAAAGCAAAAGAAAAGGACAAATTCTGCTTTATCAGGAATTACATTAAATATAAATGGATTAAATATTCCAAATAAAAGTAGAGATTATCTGAATGGATTTTATTGTCCGTCCCCTCCCCGGGCCCCATACCAGGGATGGAACTCAGGACCTTGCACTTGAGGCAGGGAGTGGAACCACTGAGCTAAATCCCCAGCCCATGGAGTTTTAAAAAATTAAACTATATCCATTCTACAAGAGATACACCTCAGTTTCCAACACACAAAAAAGTTGAAACTAAAAGGATGAGAAAAGATCCAGATACCATTCAGACAGAAACTGAAAGGTGAAATGGATAAACTAATATCAAAGGATGATTTTAATATAAAAATTTTACACCAGGCACAGTGGTATATGACTGTAAGTCCAAGCTACACAAGAGGCAGAAGCAAGAGAATCACTTGAGCCCAGGAGTTTGAGGCCAGCCTGGGCAACACATCAAGACCACACTTCAAAAAAAAAGTTACTAGGGACAAAAGACATTTTGTACTGATAAAAGTGTCAATCTATCTAAAAGATGTAACAATTATAAATATGCAACATGTCCCTAAAAACAGTATCATGAAAGAAAAACTGACAGAACTGAATTAGAAAATTTAATAATAATTATTGGAATAGTGTGTGTGTGTGTGTGTGTGTGTGTGTGGTGTGCGAGGTGTTGGGAGTGTCAAACCCAGAGCCTGGGCACTATAGGAAAGTGCTATACAACTGTTTTTACATCTCTAGCCCTGTAGGAGGCTGCTGGAAGATGTGTCAAAGCCCAGGCATCTGAGGGCCCTTGAGGACTCCTAAGGACACAGCTCTGCTGTTTAGTGCAGGTGCACAACAGACTGTTATAATAATAAATCAGCATGGATGACCATGCACATACCACATGCCTATGCAAGGTCGCATGGCTGTTTTGTCTTACTGTGTCTCAGAAAAGCTGATAAAGAACTGGTATAAGTTCTGTGCTGGAAATTAAAGTTTGGTTTCTGCTTTATAATGTTTGCTCCATGCACATTGTTTTTGTTGAGAACCTTGCCTGACCAGGCCCCCCCTTCAGCCCACCAGTCCCAACACTTGGCATAGTCTAGCAGGATGGTCAGGTGAGTGTCCCCACCATGGCATCTGCAGAAGCAGCACCAGATAGTAGAGAGGAATCCCGAGAAGTTACTGCAGTGTATTCCCTGGCCTTGCTCTGGCTGCCAATAGCAACTTTCTTGGCAGCTTGGAAATCTCCAGAGAACTGGGAGGTAGTCCGTCTGACACCCAGAGATGTTTTATGGGCCTTGGAAATGCTGGAGACACAAATTTCTCTCCCCCACTGTGAATCAGTAAGGAGAATGGTTTGGGTTTTTTTCAGTCTCTCCAGCCATGTGAGACAGGAGGCAGAAGACCTTGTCCAGCAAGTGAACCAAATGCACTAAACTGAAGACAGCTTGGAACAACACATGGCAGCTGAGGAAGCTATGCTGAAGGAAGTGGGGAGTGCTACCTCCTTTTGAAGCATAAGTCCCACACACGAGGAAAGCCCCCTGGTGTTCCAGGCACAACCCACTGTCCAGGAAAGGTGGATGAGACAGTGCCTGCATGGCTGCTACAGCTCAGATGAGCAAGACCAACCCCACAGGGGCAGATGCTTGGTCCCTTGAAGTTAGCCAATGCCAAATCTGGGCAGATCTGATAGGAGCTGGCTTAGACACAGGGAAGCTGGATGGGCAGCTCTTAGATGTGTTGCCATCATTGTAGAAGCAGTTGCACCCTGATCAGCAATATCGGCCCATGGGCCCAAAGGTAAAGGCAGCCCTGTGAAGCAGGATGAGCTGATACTGGCAGACTTTTACCAAGACCAGGAAAAAGGCCAAGGTACCCAGTTGCTAGGTGGGAGGCCAGAGGCCACATGTGGAATTAACTATTTATTGGTCCCCCAAAAATGTGCAGCATGTACTGGTTTTGGTGGATACTGGAGGCAAGCCAATGCTGATCCATGGCAACCCAGACCATTTCACAGGATCCACTGCCTGCATGAGGTATGGAGGTCACTACAGTATGGTTCGGAAGGCCAAGGTGACTATGGCCACCAGGCGTTTGGCCCTGCATCCCTATGATGTTTGTGTTTCCCAGTTGCTGACTACATACTGGGGGTGGACATACCGATTGGGGCGACACACAGGGAGAATTCCCTTTGTGGATTCAAGTGATAAAAACTTGTCTGAGGACATCCCTGTCACACACGGTTGACTCCCGCAGACAACACAGGTTGTATGTGTGAAGCGGTACCAGCTGCCTGGGGGTCAAGAGGAAACAGGACAGACTATTTCAAAGTTAGAGGAAGCAGGGGGTGATACGTCCTGCACAAAGTCCTGTCTTTTCAATTTGCCAGTGTGGCCTGTGTGGAAGCCGGATGGGACTTGGCAGATGACTGTGGACTACCGGGAACAACACAAAGTGACTCCTCCATTGCATGCAGCCATACCCAATATTGCTGACTTGGTGGACTGGCTCACCCTGACGCTGGGTCAATACCATTACGTAGACGACCTGGCCAATATGTTATCTATTGCTATCATGCCTAAGAGTCAGGACCAGCTGACTTCCATCTGGGAGGGCAGACAATGGACTTTTCAAATGTTGTCACAAGAGTATTTGCATAGCCCTACTTTGTGCCACGGCCTGGTGGCCCAGAACCTGGCCACATGGACCAAGGCACACTCTGTGTCTTTGTTCTTTATACCGATGATTGCTAACATCTGATTGCCTTACAGATTTGGAAACTGCCACACATAGTCTAAAAGAAGCTTTGCTGGTCATAGTTGTGGAAAGGAGCCGAAAACAGGTATTCCCTGACTGAGAAGCAATTGACAGTGGTATATGCTGCTCTGCTGCCTGTGAAGGAATCACAGGGCAGCAGGCTGTGGAAGTGCAAACTAAGTACCCAATAGAGGGCTGGGTATGCACATGGATGTCTCGTCCCAGGACTGGAGTGGCCCTGGCTCAATGGGGAGCATATCTACAGCAGAGAGCCTCCTTTTCAGCCAGCCCTCTAGTGGCCAAACTGGCAGCAGTGCTGGGACCCTTGACATACATGGCCCAAGAAACTGTACAGGATAATGAGTTACCAGTTATGATCCCTAGTCCCTGTGTGGATGGGAAGGAGAGACCCCCAGCTGAGGCCTGCTATACTGATGGCTCTAGTTGTAACACAACCCTGCCGATGGATGGCAGTTGCTGTCCAGTCCAGTCCAGAGACACTCTGGTTTGAGGCTGGGAAGGGCAAGTTGAGCCAATGGGCAGAATTGGAGGCAGTGTGGTTACTTGTCCTCCATGAGGACAAACCTCTGCACGTTTGCACAGACAGTTGGGTGGTATTCCGAGGGCTGATGCTCCGGTTATCAACCAGAGCGCCCCAAGACTGGCAGATAGGACATCGACCCCTATGGGGTGCTGAGTTATGGCAAGACTTATGGGAGCGTGGCCAGACTATAACACATGTGGTGTACCATGTGTCAGGACATAGGCCTCTCCTCTCACCAGGGAATGATTTAGTTGACTTCTTGACAAGGGTAGCAGCCCATCAAGGGCCATCCTCAGCAGTGGTGCTTTGGCTCCATAAGAAATTGGGGCATGTGACACCCCATACCATGCTGTAGCACAGTGATGCCATTTGGATATTACTCTTACAGAGACAAGCACACTAGTAAAAGCATCCCCTCCATGCACTCAGCTGGCCCCTTAGAGGAGGAGGGTGCCCACGCAATTGGGTGCAATACCCCGGGTACTCCATCCCCTGCAGCAATGGCAGGTGGACTACATCAGACCCCTGCCTCTCACAAGGACATAAATATGCTCTGACTGCTGTGGATATTGCCTCGGGTATAGGCTTTGCCTAACCCCATACCCTCTGCTGACCAGGCTCATTCCATTAAGGTATTACAATGGTTGACTGCAGCATATGGGTGCCGCTAGGAATAGCATCTGACCAGAGAAGCCACTTTATAGGGGCTTAGGTGCAACAGTGGGCCAGAGACAATGACCTTACCTGGCACTTTCATGTGCCCTACCAGCCTCAAGCTACTGGTATGATTGAGATAAAATGGGCTCTTGAAAGTTAAGCTGGCCTATTTGGCTCAAGTTTGTCAGGTGGGTGTGGGCCTTACTCAATGACCAGCCCCGGCACACAGGTGACAGCTCATTGGATCGCCTTCTGAAAGCACAGCCAACTCGTCTGTGTATTCGACCAGCAGAGCAAGGTCCTGGGGTAGTAAAAGGGGCTTTGATCCTCCCTAAACTAGAGTCTATGTGGGGCCAGGGACCCGGTACCAATGGACTTGAGAGTGGCCCGCAGAGCCCCTGCTGGGGAATTGGTGTGCCTTTTGGAACCCTGCAGGAGGGACTGCACTATGTCATAGAGGTGCAGCCCTGGACTTCAAGGCGGCCCCTGAAGGCCTCAGCATGCTCCCCACCCAATGCCACGCTGGGGCCCCCATTCTAAAGGGAAGTGGCATTGTGGCTGCTCGGCCTATTTCCTGAGGGGTGATAGACCTGGCTACACCTCCCTTGCCTCCAGTGGCGCCGGGGACACCATGAGTCTGGTATTCTAGTATATGTGCTGCCGAAGCGAGCACAGGTCTGGTATTCTAAACCGGGAGGTAAAATGATCCGGGCCACCATCCTACTGCCAGATGAATGTGTGGCCTGCATCCTTCCAGAAGGGCGAAACCTCCCTATGATGGTTTCTGTTTCTCCCCCGTCCTTCTGACCAGGATGAGTCAAGCTAACAGCATCATCCCCTGGGCACACATGTTTGCTCATGTGCACCAGCACTCGCACTGTTGGGTATGCACTGAACTCCTGTCAGGTGCAGCTGAAGGCCTTCTGTGGAGAACTTCGCCAGCAGCTCTGTGCAATTGGATGGACTGGCAACCGCAGAACTGGATTGGACCCACCTGGGATCAGCAATGGCAGGCTGTTGAGGCGCTGATCTGGAAGAGCACAACTGGGACTATGATGCATAATAGCTGGGAGTGGATGATGGGGAATCAAGTAGTATTGCTGGATGTTGCCCTACTATGTATTGAGCAGGTCAGTGTGTCAGTGGGAAATCGCACAGTGGGATAGATACCCTTCTCTTTGTGTAACAACACATTACAGGTGAATGACACAAACGCCTGGTGGGATGGCCATAAGCTCATAGATGCAATGCCCACTGATTGGCCCATGGCGGATGCCTTATGGGTCTGTGGCACTACAGATTGGCCATACCTCCCTGCACACTGGACGGGACACTGCACCAGGGGGTTCCCTATATTAAGGGCACTATCAGGCCCACTCTGACACACACCCCACAACTGGGATGATGTATATCACAGATGGCACCACATCAAACTGGTGGCCTGGTGGTTTTATCCTATGGTCCCAGGGGCAGGGGCTATAGACCTAGCCCACCAAGTTGAAGCTCTAGCTCAGCACAAAGCATAGGCCTTAAATATCACATGCCAATCTCTGATGTTGCTCATGGATGAAATGCCCCAGATGAAAAAGGTGGCATTACAGAACCATATGGCCTAGCATGCATGAGGGATGTTTGATCCCCAGCATTGCAAAATAATCATAATAATAATATGGAATGTGGTAACACTACAGGCCGACTACAGTTAAAAGACATTTACTGAACACTGCATCAAACAAAAAGTCTACACATTCTTGTCATGCACATGGAAAATTTCCCAGGACAGACCACCTGTTGGGCCATCAGTTCTTAACTTGTTTAAAAAATGAACATCCAAAGTTGGTTCCCTGACAAAACTAGAATGAAATTAAAAGTAACAAAAAGAAAATTTAGGGAGGGGAAGGCAAGATAAGAATAATCAAGATATGTTAGGTACATGTACCAAGTCCCCATGATGAATGTAATCATTACATACTGCAAACCTGGACTAATAAAAAGTACAAAAAAACCCACACAAAACCTTGGAAATACACAAATATATGGAAATTAAACAATGCAACCTTAAATCACCAGTAGATCAAAGAACATGTCACAGAGGAAATTATAAAATACTTTTAGATGAATAAAAATCAAAGTACAGCAGATTGAAATTTATGAATGGAAAATATTAGAAAAGGATTTATAGCTGGAAATTATATATTTAAAAAGAAATGAGCCAAAAAATAAATAAATAAATAAAAAGAAATGAGCCAGGCATGGTGGTGCGTCCTGTAATACCAGCACTCTGGGAGGCTGAGGCAGGAGGGTTTCAAGTTTGAGCCCAGCCTGGGCAAGATTCTATCTCAAAATAAAAACTAGAAAAGGGTTAGGTGTTTAGTTCAGAGCAAGGGCCATGGGTTCAATCTCCAGTACCGCAAAAAAAACATTTTTTAAAATGAGAAAAGCCTAACAGAACCAAAAGTTGGTTCTTTGAGGAACAAATTAACAAACATTGAAGCTGACTAATAGAGGACTTCCACTGCCAAAAGCATGAATAACATCCCAGTCAACCTCACAGAAATAAGGGAGATTATCAGTGAATATTATGAATAATTTTTTGCCAACATGTTGTATAAGCCAGGTGAAAGAAATACAGAAATTCCTAAAAAGACAAATTAATGAAAGAGACTCAATGAGAAATGTAAAACTTGATACACCTGTAACAAATAGAGACAGAATTAGTATTTACATGCTGTACTACAAAGCCCTAGGACCAGCTAGCTTTACCACTGATTTCTACCAAGTGTTTAAAACAGAAACTAAAAAAATCATTCTCTAGATCTTTATAAAACAAAAGATGAGGGAACACCTTCCAACTCATTTTGTGAGGCTGAATGGGGAACATGTTTCTTTGCAGTTAAAGCCAAACTTAGCGGTGGAAAAGTTTTCCCCCATTCCCTCAATGTGTCAGGGCTTCTAGACACTTCCTCTCAAGCATCTCAGGAATTTTCTTTGTTCTGAGTTTTATTACTTCTATCTCCCCGCCAAATGTAAATGAGATATGGCTCTGTGCACTGAGTTTGCTGTCTGCAACATCTGATAACTGGTGAATTTGCTGGGCAGATGACTTGTGCTCTGTGTAACCAATGCAAAGTGCTCAGCTCCTGCAAGCCCGGACCCTCCCGAGAGTACAACCTGTCCTGCTGAAGCCCTAAGGGGGGTCAGTCTCTTTGTGGAGAAGTCCCAGACTGACCCGCTGGCATTAAGAATAAAACTGTACAATTTGCCTTCGTAACTTCTGGGTGCGTCTTCCTTTCTCCTGGACTACCTGTCTGTATGTTCTGGGTGGCACTCTGCAGCTACAAGGCCAGTATTATGCCACTACCAAAATGACACAAAGTTAACACAAAAATTAATATATCCTGTGAGTAGTGACATAAAAATCTTCCACAATGTACAAGCAAACAGGTGTGGTGGTGCATGCCTATAATCCCAAAACTCGGGAGGCTGAGGCAGGAGAATCTGTCCAAATTTGAGGCCAGCCTGGGCTACATAGCAGGACCCCGTCTCAAAACAAAACAAAACAAAGCAAAACACAAGCAAACAAAATACAGCAACATATAAAATGACCATACTGGGCTGGAGTCACAGCTCAGTGGCAGAGCACTTGCCTCACATGCCCGAGACCCTAGGTCTGACCCCACACACAAGGCCTTCCTTAAACCCATCCTACAGCACAGGCAGGTGGGTGTCCCGGAATGCAGGATGGGGTCGCCATCCAGAATCAACCAGGGTAACACCGCTGTTCAAGCTCGGGTCTCAGATGTGCCCCTGAAGCCCTGGTGTTGAAGTCATGGATCCAAGCTTGGTGCCACTGGGGGGTGACAGTGACTTCATGACCGCCAGGTCACTAGAGCTGTGGGAACCTGGTTTCTTCCTTCTCTTTCCTCTCCCCCCTCTCACTGCCTAGGTGACTGGCCTTGATCCACCACAGTCCTACACTTCGCACTTTCTCCCCGCAAGTCAAAAACGATGGCCCAATGAGCCTCAACCCCCACAACTGTGCGCCAAATAACCCTTTTCTCTTTCTAATGTGATGATCGCATGTATCTGTTACAGTAACAGAAAGGAGGCTAACAAAACTGTACTGGAGGATAAAAGAAAAAAGGCACTTGATTCTATCACTAGGCACCGAAAAAACACTTGGCAAAATTCAAGAATTTTTCATGATTAAAAAAAACTATTCGTGACCTCATTATAATCATAAACTACAATAGAAGGGAATTTCTTCTACAGAGGGCATCTTTAAAAACCTACAGGGAGGCAGGTATGGTGGTAGATGCCTATAATCCCAGTACACAAGTTCGAGACCAACATAGGCAATTTAGTGAGTCTCTGTCTCAAAAGATTTTTTAAAAAGGGCCAGGGATGTAGTTTTGTGAAGGCCTTGGGTTCAATCCCAAGTACAACAAAAACCAAAATAAACAAACAAAACCCCCTATCACTAACATCATGCTTAATAGTGATAGTCCCTTAAATCAGGAACAAGACAGGTGTTGGCTCTGACCCCTGCAATCCAGCAATTAGGCAGGAAGAGGAAGTAAAAGGTATCCAGACTGGGGAGGAAAAGCCAAAACTACATTTGGAGAGGAAACAATCTTTTATATAGAAAACCTTAAGAATCCACATAATTTTGAGAAACCTTTATAGAGTCAGGGTAGCAAGATGGCAGGAATAGCTGAGTGTGGTGGCACACACCTGTGATTCCAGTATTCTGGGAGGCTGAGGCAGGAGGATTATAAAATCAAGTCGAGGCTGGGCAACTTAGTGATTTCATGAGATCTTGTCTCAAAAAATAAAGAAGGGCTGGGGTGTAGCTCAGGGCAGAGGCTCTAGGTTCAATCCCAGTGATACAGACAGCTGAATCAGGTCACCTGATTTATATTATAGGTAGTCCAGGGCTGGGCCCTCAAAGTCAATGCAGAGGATGAGAACACAGGGAAGCTGGGGCTGGAGGCACAGCTGAAGAAGGTTAAAGTCACAATGGCCAGATCTGCACTCTTCCCTAAGGGATGAACAGAAGCTTGAGATTATTGGGGCCACCCTTTTGGGCTTTCCCGTGTAGACAGACCTGATCTCCTTGGGGGTGGGCCATCCTCTCTCACCCACTAAGACTACAGATTATCAACCACAGTTAATGATGTCATCCATATTCCCTTGTTACTACTGGGTAACAAGGGTATTACCTAAGCAACTATACTTGTAATCTTATTGGTTGATTGATAATAGTTTTTACCCACTTTGCATCCAGCCCTTGTGACTTTGCTCTAGAAAACTACCTTTGAGGTGTGGGCTCATTGACAACCCACTCCAACATTCTGTGACAGCAACTCAAGATGGGCTAAGACAAAGTTCCAGCGTCAGGAACTCAGTTCGACTTCACTGGGAACAGCTGTTTGCAGGTACAGTTAAGCTGGGGTCCGTCCACTCCAATCCCGTGACTGGCGACGTCTTTGGAAGCTGGTGACCCCAGCTCTGCAGGAGACTGTTCGACAGGGGGATCACAAGCTCGAGCTTAGCCTGGGCAACTTAGTGAAACCCTGGTTCAAAATTAAAAACTGTAAAAAACGGCTGGGGATGCAGCTCAGCGCCAAGGAAAACTCAGAATCACTTGCTTCCTTTAGGAACTCGCTACAGTTGTTGCTCCTCCCAACCTCCTCAGCTCGGCGTCCTCCGAGGGTGGACACTTAACAGAGCTTCCTTCTGTGGACGGAGAGCTCACCAGCAGTGAACGGCTTTTTCCTTGCTTGGTCAATCCGTGAGCCACTCAGATTTAAAAGGACAACATTCAGAGCCCAGTGCTTTGTTCCTCTGTCCATTTCTGTTCACACGAGCATGCGCCAATAGCTCTGGGCTCCAACAGCTTTACGTACTTGCAAATCCTGTCATTTTCACAGGTTGCTTTTTTTTTTTTCAGTACTGGGGATTGACCCCAGGGCCTCCATGTATTCTAGGAACAGAGCCATACCCTTCCCCCTTCCCTTTCCCTGCTTTTGAGACAGGGCCTAAATTGCACCCATCACCTGGTTGTGAGTGGGATTTAAAAAAATCTTTGCGTTCATTTTATAGCAAAATATATTAGGGTTGTTTTGCTTTTTGCTGAAAATAACCAAGAAGGATACAGGAAAAAACAAAAACCTACCTTAGCTGCAGGAGTTTCTGGGCGCTTTCAAGCCTTCTGGTCTCAGAGTCCGGAAGCACAGGTAGACAGGGTCCATAGGAGTTGTCTGACCCTGAGGCTCTGACCTAGGTTGGGTGGGCGAAGCCTCAGGCAGAGGTCTGCACCCCCAACTGTTTTTAGTTTGTTTTTTTGAGACAAGGTTTATGCTAAATTGCCCAGGCGGGACTGGAATTTCCAGTCCTCCGGGTCTCAGCTTCCCCAGTAGCTGGGATTACTGGCTTGAGCCACACGTGGCTTACATTAAGTATTTAGAATTCAAGAGCATTTCCTGAGCACGACCCCTCCCCACTCCCAAAACTAAACAAGTCAGCTGTGAATAAATGAGGCTGGAAGCAAGTCCTCACTGTGGAACACTAACACGAAGGCCTGGCATTAGAGTGAGGAGATGCCAAGCCCTGGGGAAAAGCTGGCCATGAGCAGGGCACAGCCTCCAAACATTTTATGTGAAGCTGGACCTCGTGGCACACACCTGTAATCCCATTTATTCAGGAGGCTGAGGCAGGAGGATCCAAAGTTTGAGCTCAGCCTGGGCAATTTTGTGAGACAGCCTCAAAAATAAGGGCTGGGGATGTAACTTAGTGCTGGGCTCAAGCCTCAGTACTGTCAACAAAACACCTCATGGTTTACCAATCACAAAGGGAAAGTTTATAGTGGAAAAGGTGCATTTTTGACTGAGTGTTCAAAGTAAATCCCAAACACGTGACAAACACTGCCTCTCTCAACATGTGCCTTGTGCCAAGAATAGGGTGTCGCTTCAGTGGGATTCCTGAAAACAACTAGAACGAAAGAAACAAACTGGGGGCCCCTGCATGGTGATTCAGGTCTGTAGTCCCAGCACTTGGAAGGCAGGCAGAGGCAGGAGGGTCAAAGCAAGTTTGAAGCCAGGCCGGGCTACATAGAGTTTGAAGCCAGCCTGAACTACAAGACCTAGCCTAAAAAAAAAAAAAATTCAATTTTTTTTTCAATCTCAGCCAAGATTGCGTGTGCGCCACTGCTTGCAGCTTGCTTTTATGTGAGAAACATCAAACATGCCTGGATTGAAGGACATTCTACAAAATAATAAGATAATCAGCCCGAATTTTTCAAAATTTATTATTCATGGTGAACAGGAGGCTGATGGGACATGAAAACCACATGTTGTGATGCTGGATAGGGGAACAATTATCTCTAAAGGACATTCTTTGGGTAACTGTGGTCCAGAGTAGTAGTCATAATTAAATTTCATGACCTAGAGGACTGTACTGTGGCTACTTAAAACACACTGGGGTAAACGGCACATCTCCAACCTGGGGTTCAAATGCATCACAAACACTAGGCACGGGGCTGGGGATTTAGCTCAATGGTTTCGCCGCCTGCTGTGCAAGCCCAAGGACCTGAGTTCGATCCCCGGTACCAAAAAACTAGTCACATGAATGTGAATAGGAACATGGTATTAATGGGCAAAATGTGAGCAACTGGTAAATATGGGGGGAGACTTGCACGCATCGTTCCAACTTTTCTAAAATTCTACCACAATTATGCTACAATGGGCTGGTTAGCTCAGCGGTACCACACCTGCCTACCAAGCACAAGGTCCCAAATTCAATCCTTGGTACAAAAAAATAAATAATGCTACAAGATACTTGTAAAATATTCACTATGCATGGAGAGCTGGAGCTCAGTATGTTGGGATCCAGACCTCTCTCTGCTCAGGTGCAGCATCTGCCGCCTGGGAGTGGGTCGAGTCCAGTCCCAGCAACTCCTGAGGGGCAGCTGTTCCCAGGCTTGGGCCTCCCAAACCCTCTCCCTACCCGGGGAACCTGTGTCTGGTAGCTGGGGGGGGTGAGGGGGTGGGGGTGGGGGGTGGCACACAAAGGTAATCCCAGTATTCAAGTTATGGCAGGGTGACCACAAGTTTGAGGCCAGCTGGGCTATTTCTGAGATCCTGTCCCCCACCAGAAAGAGCCAGGCATGATGGTGCACACCTGTACTTCCAGCACTTTGGGAGGCTGAGGAACGAAGACCACAAGTTCAAGTCCTGCCTCAGCAATTCAGAGACTCCATCTCCAAAAATGGGGCTGGGAATGTAGCTAAGTAGCAGAGCACCCATGGGTTTGATTCCCCAGTGCTGTGACAAAACACCAACCCAGGCTCCACAAAGGATATGAACCCAGCTCCGCGCATGGGATCACGCAGCTCACACCCAGGCCTGCCCTCTTCAGAACCTCCCAAAAGGTTGTGCCAGGTCTGTGACACAGGCCCAGGACTGCGCTGAGTGAGGGATCCAGCCAAGCCCCTTCTCTTACTGAAAGCAGCTGAACCCAGTCCTCACAGACCATGGGATCCCACTGCTCCCCACCCCTACCCACACCCATATCAACAACACAGGGAAAGATGTTGGCCTGAATTTATTGAAAATTACAGCACAGCAGAAACATTCAGACGGCTCCACGTGGCGTTTTGAAATTCATCCCGACAGTAGGCTGCGTGACCTGCAGGTTGGAGAGGCTGCCGAAGTCCTGGAAAAGAACAGTCACAGAGTGGGCTCCACAGTACCCTTTCAAGCAGCGCTGGGGATGAACCCAGAGCCTTCACACTAATTCTGACACACAATCTCACCAAGTCACCCATGCTGGGCTAGAAACTTGGGATCCTCCTAGCATGGCCTCCCAGAGTGCTGGGATGGATATGCTGTTACAGGGGGCATCTCGGGCTTTGTAGGAGGTACGACAGCATCTCTTGCCTTGACCCTTGAGATGCCAGCTAGCAGATGTCTAAGCTCTGCCATCGGGAAGTTTTACTCAGGCCAGGCTTGATGGCACTTGCCTGTAACCCTAGCACATAGGAGGCTGAGCCAGGAGATCACTTCAAGATCAAGCCCCTGCCCCCCCCAAAGATCAAGCCCAGCCTAAACTACAGTGAGACCTTGTCTGGAAAAAAAAAACAAAACTGTATCCACCTGCCAAATGACAAAACCCATTTCCTCTGAGAATTACCCCCGGGCCACCATATCCATGGACTCAACCAACAATGGGCTTAAAACATTCAGAAAAAAACTGCAGCTATACTAAACATGCAGAGTATTTGATCACTATAAACAATAGTCTAAAAACTGATGTAGCATTTACCCTGTATTAAACACAATCTAACTTAAAGCATGGGAGGACGAAAATCATGCAAAGTGAGCATCTAGGGCCATGGTGGCAAACCATTTTAAAGTGCCAAAATGCAACCCCAAACCCATTTATTTATCCCAAGTGTCAACACTGCAACTAAATCTGGAGTCTGAGGTTTTTAGTTTACAAAACACAACTCATACTTTCACATCTTTCATCTCAAAAACACACCAAAAAAACCCACCACTACAACAACAAAAGAACAAACCACTGTTAACACGCGTGCCATAGCTTTGCCATCACTGATCTAGGATACTGGTAATGGGGGTTGGGAGACTCTGAACAAACTCCCCATGGGTACTGAGTGTCTGTATAGAGGGCCCTACCTCCTTTCCAGCACCAGCCACAGGGATCACTAATCCAATCAACACCTGTGAAGGGACCAGCACTGGGAGGGTAGACCAACTACAGACTGTCTTAGTGAGACCTTACCTCAAAACAAAAATTTTAAAAGGCCAGGGATGTAGCCCAGTGGTGCAGTGTTTGCCTAGTATGTGAGAGGTCCCGAATTCCCTCAGTACCACAAAAATCCAACCAACCAACCAACAACACACAAGCTGCATTCACAACAGGGGTTATTTCAGGAAAAAAAAAAATCCTTAGCAACGTTTAGCTGTACTGTTAGGCTGGGAGATAGGTTCATGGGAGTTCATTTTGTTCTTTATCTTTTTAAACTTAATAAAATAGCTCAAATTATCAACATGCTGGACTTTGAAGCTCATGTTACTTTTACCACATCAAAGGAAGAAGAGCCACTGGACCAACTCATCCTCAGACTCCACTAAAGCTGTGAACCACCTGAACATGGTGCCTGGCGTGGATCTGGACTGAGACCACAGGCACCAATTCGCCCAGGAAACCAGGCAGAGGACAGCCAGGGCTGCAACAGACAGGACATGTGAGGAAGCAGCCAAAGTAATCGAAGGAACCAGGATAGAACGGGTGTCCTCGATACCACAGAAGCAGCCACATAATCTCACTGCACATAACCTTCAATAACTACCCAGTCTCATTTTAAAAGCAGTGTGGTTAAGCGGTTAGCAGTGTAGATGAGATTCCCAGCTCTGCCCTTTAGCATCTGAGCAGCCTTGGCCTTGATGTTAGTGATAACTATTATCAGCGATAACCACGGAGGAATCTTAAACAGTAAATCCAGCACTCACCAAAAGCTTCAGCATTTCCTTAGTGTCAGGATCCACTTCAATGATCTCCTGATCCAAGGCTGAAACCTAGAAGGTAGGTGTGAAACATGAACTATGAATTCTGGCTTTTTATCCATATTTCCCCAGGGGTTTAGGATCACACAAGGTGAGCAACAGCAGGTCTGTTACAGTGACACCAGACCCTAGGAGCTGTAGCTTTGCCTTCCTACTCAGTATCCAGAAAGCCCAAGACTGGGTTTACACTTCAGAAATACTGTTGGGGCAGGTAATAAAACCAGAACAAGGGCCGGGGGTTTAGCTCAGTAGCACTGCACCTGCCTCACAAGCGGCAAGGTCCTGAGTTCGACCCCTGGTACCCCTTCTCCAAAAGAGAAAAACAACAACAAAAATAACAGAACAAAAGGCTAACAAATAGGCAGATTTAAAGGACCGACAGCGGGAGATTTGAGAGCCCTTCCCAGACACAGCTCAAACCCTTTTGGAAGCCAAAGACCCAGAAAGTTTACCTCAGGGACATAATTATCTCTCCTTTCTCTCTCCTCCTCCTGAAGCTTGATGGAGATACCCCTCACAGGGCCTCTCTGAATCCGCTTCATCAGATGTGTGACATAGCTACAGGTACATATGCCCAAGGAAAGCAGTGAGAAGGCACAGTCAACTCCCACTGGTACCCAGAACACTTGGACCCATCAATGCCAATTTTAGTTCTTTTCTAGTTTAAAGGGAGGGTCACCATAACAGAAAGCAGCATACAGAGAACCTTTGTTTACCTGCACATTCTCATCCCTCTGGTTTCTCTCAACATTACTCAAACTCTCCTTCAAGCTTACCAAAGCCTCCACACAACGGGCACAATTTTTTTTTTTTGAACAGGGTCTATGTAGTTTAGGCTGCTCCTGAACTATGTAGTCCAAGCTGGGCTCCAACTACTGGCGATCCTCCTGCCTCAGTCTCCTGAACGCTGGGATCACAGGCGTGCGCCACCACACAGGCCCCCAAGCCACATAATTTAGCATTTACTATGTTGGCCTCACCGTACACTTACTAGTCTTCTACAATATACTTCTAGTAGTTTTTGGAGCAATGGTGATGAAACAGGTATTAAAGCTGACAGGGAGGAGGCAAGCTTTAAGGCCGGAGATCCGACTTTGGCCTCTTCGACCCGGTAGCACCGCCGGCGAGACAGCTGCCTAAGGCCATTCCGGCGAGCTACTGGCGGGCGTGGACTCAGACCGCATTAGCCCACTCACCCTGCTATCTTGTTACGGAGCTTCTTGCTGGGGATGATGGCGATCTCCTCACACACACGCTTGTTGGTGTGGAAGTCATTGCCCAGGCGCGTGTAGTACTTCTCAATGATGACCCGGGCCGCCTTCTTCACTGTCTTGGTTCGAACACGGCCCTGCGCAGGGAGAAGACAGGGTCACCGAGTCTACCTGGCGGCCGGGGAGAAGGCAGTCTTGGGCCGGGCCAGGGGTTGGGAGAGCACAGCCCCGGGCCAAGCTGGGCGGTCCCAGCCTGCCGGGGTCCGCGCCCCTGGAACTCAGAGCTTCCCTAGCGGGCCAGAAGCCGCAGATGGAGGACGATTGAAGGTAACACACCCCAAGAGCTAAAAGACCTACCATGTTGGCGGGTCCCAAGGAAAGAGGAAACAGGAAGCACAAACGAGGCCTATAATGCGCCGGCCAGAGAGGCGCTTCCGCCAGCCGGCGCCGAGCCCGCGAGCGCCACAGCGGCCCCTGGCTAGGCGGGGCGGGAGCGGCGGCGGGCGGGACAAGAAACGGGGCCAGCGAGATGGGCGTGGCGTCCACCAAGTGCTTCCCCCTGCGGGGGTCCGCCCTAGGACTTTGTCGTTTCCACGCTTGTTAGGGAGCCGAGGGGACGCCCCGAGAGCCCGGGGAGGCGAGGCAAGGCAGGCTGTGGATGTGGGGGACGCACCCGCAAGGGGCCTCCGCACCCGGCCTGTGGGCGACTTGTCACTTCAGACCTGCGGGCTACACGGTTGCGCCAGAAGAGGTTTTCGTTTCTTCCGGTGTCGGCTTAGAACGTCCCCTTATCAACTTGTCCGCTCTCCACCGGAGGCGAGCTCCGCGGCTGGAAGTGTGGTTGTTCAGGTCCTCCCGGTGCCCGGACACTCAAGTGAACAAATGAAGTCTCAGGGCACCTGTGCGCTCCCAGCGGGAAGTCGCTCTTCTGGCCCGCCACACCCATGACCAAATCAGGCCTTTCTGAAGCTACCCAGGCCGTTCTGTTACCAGCACGGGAGGTCCTGTCCCTCCAGCCAGGCCCACTCATCCATGCTCCAAACTCTGGTACTGTGGGGCCCCAAGAAGCTAAACACAGGGGCCTGTGATCTGTGGGTTGGAAGCTCCTGCCCACTTCGAAGCCAGGTATCTGCAAACTCCATCTAGCCTTGGAAGTGACCAAGAACTCACAGGCCAGATCTCCCACATGGTCCTGCTGTCATCCCATCAGAGAATATCCAAGAACAAGGGTTTTTCTTTGGTATTTTGACACCCCACTGCCCCCTTGCCCACCTCAAGACACACAGACAAAACAACTCTGTTGCAACGTGTTTATTATGTGCCGAAAAAACTACACCACAGCTTACTCCACACATCTGTAGGAGAGTGCAGTCTTGCCTGCATATACTACAATGAGGTAGAGACTTCACACACAGCTTCACAAAACCCACAGAGTAGCTGGGATATGCAACAATGCAACATCAGCTCAGCAGGAGGGAGGAGGGGGGGTTATGACACTGGTTCTTTGGCACACAGCTTCCCTAAGAGGGGCAAGTAGTATTTAAAAAAATATAAGGAAAGAAAAGTCAAGTTTTCAAATTCCAGTAGCATTTCAGTCAACCGCAACTGTTGATTCATACATTCCTCAAATGAAAGATGTAAGGAAGGGTACTTGCCCCTCTAAGAGAAAGGGCTCCTGTGAGCCTTCATCTGCCCCCACCAAAAAAGCAGCCCTTTTTTTTTAAGCTCAGTTACAAAAGAAAAAAGTCTTGTGACTTTGTGATTAAAAACCTCTATCAACCCTCCCACCCACATAAGTGCAACTTAAGAAGGTGCAATAAACCATTTAAAACTATATAGAGCAGCCGCTCAAACTTCTTTTTCCAGTCTAGTTTCAAATAAAACAAAATTTTTTTCTTGGTTGCAAATGCTTTGATTCGCAACTGTGAGAAACAGTGACCAGCAGTCCCCCAGACACAAATTTGCTATAATGTTAAAAGCTGCCAGGAAAGAAAAAAAATCTCTTGTTCCAAACGACTTAAAAACTGTTTTAAGGAGTGTAAAAAGGAACCGGTAAAAACCCTCGAGCGTAAAATATGAAATATGATTTTGGTTTAAATGAAGAGCAAAGTCTCCTTGTTGTTTACAGTAAAAAACACCAGCTGAACACTCAGTTTATGCCGTTCAGGTGGGGGTTAAATAAATGGAAAGGCACTGTATGGCAACTGCAAGAATGAAACCAATGAGACCTGCACATCATCACCATCAGTATTGCAAGGAATGTAAAAAAGCGCTTTAATAAATAAACCTAGATGTAGGCATCCATGTCAATACCTCCTGGACACATAGTTCTTTTTTTTGCTTTTCATCTGCAAAATGAGGAACTAAAATCTGGGAAAACTACAGAGTTGCTTGGAGGGTGAGAGAACCACAGGGTCCTTGCCCTGGCACACCCCCTGAAAACAAAACCCGACAAAACTCATTGTGCATTAATTAGTGCAGAAACAAAGACAGACTCAGCAAGTGCAAAGGTGACTATGATTTTCCCTTGTCCTCGGGAAGCCAGCTCCCTGGTCGCCAATGGCAGGGTAGCGATGCAGGCTGCTGCCTGACCTGACAGCCTTGGGCGCCACCAGCCACTTGGCACACTGCCTGCTCTTCTAGCTGGAATCTCGGTTCTTCTGGTTCCGCATCAGGGGGCTGTGGTGGCGCAGGCCTTCCATGCTGTGCCGCCAGTGCCAGCAGCTCCGGCAGAAGTACTTGAAGCAGACCTGGGTCGGAAGGACAGAAAAGGAAAGCCATGGATGTGTATATGCACCAAGCACAGGGGCTGGGGCACAGGCAGCTTACTCTCATTAGCACCTGTGGGGCTCGAACACATAGTGCCTCAGAGCCCTTAGGCCCAAGGCCTGACCAACCATGGCAAGTTCATAGTGTTGTTTCTGTGAGTGCCCTCATGGGAATATGTTAAGCTCTCAGTGTGCAGAGCCTGGGCAGCTTCCCTCATCCCCTCTCACCACTGTAGTGCTCGCCTATCCCTCTGCCCCTCTCGCCTCTTACAGAATGGTTGTTTATCACACAGCTGCTAATACGCAAGAATGCCTGAAGAAATAGCTACAGATTCCAACACCAGGGAACATGGTTCCTCTTCCCAGCAAGTAAGGAAAGGTGACTGGGTTTGAGCCTCAGCACCCTCTCTTTCTAGATAGCTAGCTCAGGCAAGTCACTAACTGCTGAGCAACTACCTGAAACATGGATCACCTGTAAAAGATACTGACCCACAGCAGCCCGCCAGGAGAGGCTGATCAGGATACTTGGTTTCAGGCTTTACTTAACTATCCCAACTTCCCACTCAACTCAGGAGCCTGAATATGACCACCATCTACCCAGAGATTCCAAATGAGTATCAGCATCATTGCAGAACAATTATGTAAGCATGGATAAGCTGCTAGTGTCCTAAGAGGCCCCAGACTTCCCCTGGACTTGTCCTCTAACCAGCCACAAGAACGCCACTTGGAAACCTGTTAGAAACAAGGAATCTCACTATGCACCCCAAAGAATCAGAATGTGCACTTCACAAGACCCTCAAGTGATGAGTTTGAGAAGCACAACCTAACACCCAAGTCCATCCATGTACCCCTACCAGGCATGTCCCATAGAAAGCCACCATGCTCCTCTCTGCCTTTCTGACAACTTTCATACTACGCTCCAGACCCACATATACAACTTCATTCTCTGGATGTTATAGAAGCACTTCATGCTCATCCTGCTGAAGATGGAGACACAACGGCCAGGGTACAGCCCAGGTACAAATATTAAAGCAGTCTAGAAGCTCAGAGGGAGTCCTGGAGCTGGGAATAAAACATCCAAGAAGGCCTCAGAGCTACAGCAGCAATGCCTGGCTCACAGGTACTGATGACCCCATTACTCAGCCACAGTGCCACCACCCAGGAGCAATAAGACCAAGTTACCAAGACTTGATTCAGCTTCCTCAAGATTTCTGGGTCAAGCTGACTATGGTGTGACTCTTGACTGCTGCCTCCTCCTCTGCTCCTAAGGCACCCCTGAGAACTCCAACATTCAGGGCCAGGTGTGGCAGCACATGTCTATAATCCTAGCACTCAGGAGGCTGAGGCAGGAGGATCACTGCAAACTCAAGGCTAGCCCAAACTACAGAGAAATTGCGTCTCAAAAAACAACAACAAGAACTTCAATACTCAATGACATAAACATGGCTTAAGAATTCTTATTTGAAGGGGAAGGGAACATACCTCAGTGATGCAGTGCCTCCTAGCACCTGTGAGGTCCTGGGTTTAAGCCTCAGCACCACACACACAAAGGACCCAAGAACTGTTCATTGAAGTGGGGGTTTCACAGACATACCCAGTGGCCAGGGAACTCACCTGATCTCGACAGAAGAAGGGGCCAGGCTGAGAACTGCAGATGTGACACAGAGAATCTTCTAGGTAGGGGTCGATCTGAACCTGCAGAAAAGCAACAGAAGAGGATGGAGTGGCCAGATGGGTAGCAAGGGCACACAACTGAGCTACACACAGTAAGGAGGCTAGTGAAAATTATGGGCAGAGTATAGACAGGGATCCTAGAGAACAGACTCATACCACACAGAGCCAGGCTGGCTGCCTCCAGGCTGCAGGCAACCACACACCTTCCTGCCTACTCATCTCAGCAAAGGATCCCCCATCCCTCTATCAGCTAGCTGCAGGCGAGTGAGTGGAGGAACTGGGTGAGGTGGCACATCACGGAACTCACTAAGGCAGACAAACACAACAGTGAGGAACTCACACCTCCATCACCCGGGATGCTCACCAGTCCCAGCTCCCTTCCTCTGGAGCCCATGAAGACCAGGCCACCTCAAACCCTAACCTCTTGTTAGCTGGCTCACTTTCCTAGTCCCTTGGTGGTCCCTGGCTAGCTACTGGCACAAGCCCCTCTCAGATACCCCAGAGTAAGGGCACAAACCAACTCACTCACCTTCTTGGTGAACTTGGTAGTTTTGATCTCCACAAAAGCAGCACTGACTGCTTTCAGGTAACTACGTTGATTATTGAAAGTAACTCGGCCAGATCCTAGAACAAAAAGACCAGAAGTTACCTTCTAGACAAATTCTCTCGAATGCCACTCTTCAACACTCCAAAACCCTGTTTCTACACCAGTGCTGTCCAACAGAAATATAAAGTAAGCTACTTACATAATTTTTAATTTGGCAGTGGCCACATCAAAATAAAAAGGAAGTGGTTGAATTAATTTAAATTATACATTTTATTTAATGCCAGGGTTCCAAAATATCATTGTAACACGTAACAGCCCTATTTCAAGCACTTACAGCTATATTTAGCTGATGGCTACTGTACTGGACACTGGAGTTCCAGAACATGTTGGCACAAACCATTCAGGAAAGGAGAAGGGAATGGACTCCTCTGGTGTAAGGAGATGCATAGGTAAGGGCAAAGGGCTGAAAGTGGAAACTAAGAGGCCAACAGAACTCATCTCTGAAGAGCAGGCCCAGAAGTCAAGCTCCTCCTGGCCTGGAGGAACCTTGAAGATCCAGCAGGAGAGCTGAAAGAAGCACTGTCCTGCTAAATGCCGCCTCCGCCCTGCAGCCTCTGAAGTCCTTGTTCTCAGTCTGCCATGCAGCACTGATGAGCACACAGTGCTCCTTCCTGACCAGATGCACTGTGGGTGGGCAGACTAAGCATCTGGGGA
This sequence comes from Heterocephalus glaber, assembly GCF_000247695.1. The sequence continues at coordinate 18,390,822 of NW_004624768.1, forward strand.
GGTGGGTTAGCCACATCGTGATTGGACAGTCCAGGCTCCACCTCCAAACCACACCACCATGGAGATTTTGCCACGACTATGGAACTGACCTTTCTCAAGGGGGCTGACACCCAGCCATCAGCCCACAGACCCCTCCTGAGCTGGGATAGCACAGGCCATGACTGCACTGTTTGCTCCCCGAGTCACCCAGAAAGTCCTCCTCTGATCTGACCTGGTCTGAGCCTAGGGCACACCAGAGCTTTTCAAGAACCTTCAATAAAGGAAACTGGAAGCTGGGCATGGTGCTGCACGCCTGAAATCCCAGCATTCTTTTGGGAAGCTGAGGCAGGACAGCCACAAGGCCAGCCTGGGCTACATAGTGAGCTCAAGGCTAGCCTGAACTTTGGGAGACCCTGTCTCAAATAAATGAATGAATGAATGATCTGTCCCAAAGTGTAAATGTTGAGCTTCCAACAAAGTTCCTGCCTCATTCTCATCAATCACCTCCTATAGGCTCCAATCACTTATTTTTCCCCTGCCTAGGAGGCAGGGATAGAAGGCTAGGTGCAGGGGGGCCATTACTGGTGACTTGTCTAGGAAAGATGCTATGCTGCTGGTATCTGCTCATCTGCAGACCTCTCTCTCTGCTCTCGAGGGGAAGTCCCACAATCTTGGTCTACTCTCAAGGGGCCACTAACCTTTCCCACACAAAAATAGGACACTTACCAATGGGATACTTGTGCTTATCTGTGTCAATCCCAGCATACACCACTCCACCAAATAGGTCGTTCAAGATGGCAGCCAGGGCCTCGGCATTAAGCATCCCATGCAGGGCACCAACAAACACTGTCCTACTGGGATCCAGCCTTTGAGATGGACTCCGGACAAAGTTGCTGTCAGCCAAGACCCAGGGGATCACCTGCACCTGAAAATCCCCCAGAGGTGGATCAGTCCTGGAAATGGGGGAAGGCAGAGGGGCTCCTGTGTTCTGGAGACACTACATGGGGGCTTCTGAGTCCTACGCAGGGGTGAGAAGCCACCATCGCCTATCTCAGGCACCCAAGCATCCAGAGTAAGGCACTCTACCCAACCCAAGGAGTTGAAATTTACTAAGTTCGTCTGTCTAAAATGGTCAGAGTAAGTGGAACAACACTCATCCTAGAAAGCAAAAAAGTATCAATCTATTATGTCTAGGAACCCAGTACGCTGTTATAATTGCCAACTGTGTGTTTCCAACCAAGCGCTACTGACACTAATGAAGAGAGCACATGAATTCTCGACAAAGAAAAAAGAATTCATAGAGAAATTAAAAGCTTGGGGCCTGAAGAACGAAGGGGTAGGAATGCTTACGATATTTGTGACATAATTACTGGCCCAACCTATGCATCAGAGGTTTTGTGCCAGGAGCACTGAGAAAGAAGGAGAGTGGGAAGTCACACACAGACATCCCAGAAGTCTTGCAGAGCTGAGTAACACTAACGTAGGAGCTGATACATCTTTTGCTTTTGAATCTCCTTAATTCAGAACAAAACCTGGGAGAGCAGGTGGAGGAGGCCACAAAAAAATGAGCAGTAGGTGTTTCTGGAAGATTCACCTGTGGACATCTTTTAAAAATGTTTTGAAGTAGGCAGAGATCTGAGACAAAAAGTAGCAAGGAGCCAAAAATGGTAATTCAGAGGACAGGTGATTAAGACCTGGACAAGGCTGCTGGAAATAAGAACACAAGTTAAGAACAAGGAGATTCTGCAAGAGCAGTCTGCAGAACTCAGACTGCCTGGGGCCTGGGCATGGTGAGTAAACAAGATAGAATCAGGACTAATGTAATGTAGACCTATAAAACCTGGGGACAAGACGACCTGGCAGAAGTTACTAGGGGAGCCAATTTCACTGGAAGATGAAAAGCTTTTGCACACAGAAGAGTTTGGGGTTACACAGCATCCAAAAGGAGGATAGGAAGGAGGCTATCAGGTAGGGTGGGAGGCTAGAGAGGCAAATATGGGTCTAAAGATTAAGCGTAGAGCCACAGAGTTTCTTCCTTTTTTTTTTTTTTTTTTTCTGGTACCGGGGATTGAACTCAGGACCTTGTGCTTGCCAGGCAGGCATTGCACTGCTGAGCTACATCCCCAGCCCCAGAGTAAGTTTCTGAGATGGAAACGAGACAAGAGAGAGTCAAATAGTAACTATAATTACAGTGGGGTACATGAGGTGACACAAAGGAAAAGGAGTCAGAGAGGTAGAGAACTGGGACAGCCTATAGCCAGCCATCAAAGAAAGACGCAAGGTGATGAGACAGGAAGGGAGATGGGAAGGTGTCAAGAGAGAGGCTGAGAAGTGTGGTATGGATATGGCAGTGAAAGCAGGGGACCAGGTGTGAAAGCAGGGGGCCAGAAAGGCATGTGAACTAAGTCCTGGAATACAATGAGCTCATACAAGAAATGAGAGAAAGCAGGAGAGCTGTAGGTCACAGTGGCAGCCAGAGGATGAACTTGCCCCTTGCACTTAGAATGTGAACAGTATCATGAAACATCTCTAAGACAAATACCTTATAAAAGACTTATTGATGGTTTATTTAAATCTGATGTGAAATTGATGAACCTTCACTGATATGTCCCCACAGAGTCTACACTTTACATCAGGATTCATTCTTGATGCTGGCTGTACATTCTTGGGTTTGGACAAATGTGCAGGAGATTCATCTACCAATACAGTATCACACAGTGGAGTTTTGCTGCCCTAAAAATCCTTTGTGCTATGTCTATTTATGCCTCCCTGCTGAACTTCTGGAAGCCACTGATAATTTTAATAAACAAGGAATTTTAGTTTCTCATTTTATAAGCTAGGAAGTGAATGTTCCAGAGATACTAGGAAGATTTCAGAGATATTACATATCTAGTCCAATGTGTCAAAATGATGTATTCTGTAATCAGATTTTTAAAAAACACCATGCTGAATTCAAAACAAATGGTTCTCAAACTCTCTCCACTAGAACTACCTGGGGAGCCCAGTTAAAGTGGAGATTCCCAAACTCTACCCAGATTCAGTAAGCCAGAGTCAAGTAAATGAGGTAACTCCATGACGCCAAGGACAAACTAAGCTGATACAAAGCGGGGGGGCAGGAGTCTGAGGCACGTAGAGAGAAGTATGTAACTAATCAAGCCCTAACTGGGAGTGAAGAAGCAACTCATAAGTGGGTGTGAGCAAAGGAGAAGTTACCCATCATTTGGGGAGGGGAGACAGTCTGAGATCAGGACTAGAGAGAAAGAGCTGATTTTATCAGTTAAGTCCAAGTAGAGAAAACTGCTGCTCTAAATTTCATCTTGAAGATAAGAGTTTTGAAACAGAACCATAGGCTAGAAAAAGAAGGGCTGGGAGACAGTCTGATTTTCACGCACAGAAGTGTGTGTGTATACACACACACCTGGTAACCATCCTAGTAAGACTCAAAGGTTGGGATTTTTTATGCAATAGAGAAGTACTCTCGTATTTATTGTGGGACGAGAGGAGAAGACTTCTTGCCTCAGAGCAAAAATACCTTTTGGTTGTAGCCTTCATGTCTACTCCCACCAGGAAATCCAGTGCCTCAATATGCAAATCACTTGGACCCAGAGAGCCATCATTCTGACTCACCTCCTTGCAGCGCATCCTTCGGCTGGACATCTTGAAATAATATTCACTCAAACCATCTGGGCTCAGTGGGTCGTGAGAGCAAGCCTGAAGCAAGGCCCGGACAGACTTCTCGAGTTCAAAGACCAGATATACATACCCTATTCACAATGAGAGGGAAAAGTGCATTAGCATTCCTCAGGTGGTTACTCCTCAGGCTTGGGTTTTCATCAGGAAGTTTCTTCTCAGAGAGGAGGCTTTGCATACCAGACACATTTTTGTTCTACTCCTGAACAGTCTTGCTGAATGAAAGCACTTGCTATGTCATATGCCCAGGTTAAGGGAGAGAGATGCATACCATCTCCCACACTGGTAGGGGAAGGGCCTGGCAAGTGGACAGAGGACCCCACCATCACACAGCTCTCTATCCCAGAACACAGAGCATGCTCAGATCAGCAAAGCCAGGAAGGATGGCACGACTGTAGCCAATTTACCAGGGGACACAGGTATAGCTTTAAAAGCCTAATTAAATCATTGATTCAGTTCAATGAAGGTGGGGGATGAGTGAAAATAGAACCTGCTCCTTTCTACAGGGAAGGGATCTCATTTCAGTGAGGAATCAGATGCTTGGTCCTCATTCCTGCCACCTCCAAAGGGATCTAAAAATTAGGTCAGGCAACAACGCAACTGGGCAGCAGCAAGCAGGCAAGGGAAAAGCTTTTCCAGCACCTAATTCTAAGTGGGAAGGCACTGCTGGGTTCAGGTCTGAAAGGGAAATGCACAGGAAAGGGGTTCAGAGGCAGCTCCCTGGATTGAGAGCTTGGACAGACAGAAGAGTAGCTCAGGGGAAATAAAGGGATGTGAGAGGCCAAAGAGGAAGTGCTGACAACAGAAAGGTCTGTGTCTGGAGTGCCCACCATGGTACCAGCATGCAGCTGTGACATCCCAGCACCCTTTGGTGCAATTATATACTAAGGAGGGGAAAAAAAAGCTCCTACCATGTCTTTATTACCTTTAGGCATATTACCTTTGGGAGGACACCGGGGGTGCTTGCCATCCTTACCAGGCCACTCCACACTCAGAGAACCAAAAACACGGAAGGTGTTAACTAATCCAGCTGCAAAGAGATAAGAATAGCAGAAGCTGAGGCCCAGTCCTCCCCAGGAAAGGCACAAGCACAGGATCACCTGTTCCACCCCTGGTTCACCTCTTTTGACAAGTAACTCCATGCTGACCTCTGGTCTCAGGTGACAAGTGTAAGCACCAGACACAGAAGTACTATGGGAATCTAGAAGTGCCCTCAGCTGCTCCTGCAGCACCCTGTACTGAGACAACGGTTCAGTCTCTGGCCTTGAGACCAAGGTTCATGCTCCTGAAAGACAGGCTCCACCTTCAGCTCTGAGCCAGGAGGTCCTGGAGGCAGCTCACCTTCCGTAATATCCCAAGGAACACCTCCTAAGAACACCTTGCAAGAGTAGATGGGATTCTTATAGTTCCGGGGAGGAAGCTGGCCACTCCAGGTACAGGTGGCTTCGTTCACAGCTTTGGCAGAAGACAAAGAAAGAAATAAGGTGTTAGAGGATCAACAAAGTCACCACATTTCCTCAGTATGAATTAGTTCAGAAAAAAAGACTGGCCACAGTTCTAACCTGGCTACCTAGGGGAATATCCATCAACTATTCCGAAAGATCAGAAACCTTACGTCTCACCAAACCACTCTGTTCCAAGTAAAATTAAAAGGACCACAAAACTAAAATACAGGATAAAAATCATCACACCCCAAGCTATTTTCAAAGACACAACTGATATGCTAATCATCAACCAGTTCAGTTACTGCTTATAGTACTGTTTGAGTTTATAATTACTTGAAAGCAAACAGAGTAATTCACATACGATGTCCCACAGACCTACTGGTTCAAACTTGCCTTCTCTTCAATATTCAAATGAGGAACTACTGTTTTCCTATCTTAGCTTTGAACTTAATCAATCACAGAAGTAAGGATACTCCCAGTAAAAATCACTAATAGCAACTCAACAAGACAGGAATATCACAGCTGTTCCTCAAGTCAGAATCATGCCCCGTAAGTGCCACAGCTTTTCCTATAGCATCTGGACAGAGGGCCTTCCTTGATGCCAACACCGCATAATGGATCCTACCTCCCTCAGCTTCCTATTTATGTCAGTGAGAAGCACAAATATCACATTAAAATCTTTCCTGCTCTATAGGTTTGAAACTATTTGCTGTCTGGCCTGCCCCTATTTCTAGAGGCCTGTTTTTGGTGACCAATTATATCAGTCTGTAAAACTCATCTCAGCCCAGTCTATGCCTTTCTAGACCAGCAATTGACCTAGGTAGGGACTGGCTAGTTCTTGCCCATCTCATTCTCCTCCTTAGCAGATCCAATGAAATGAAAACCTTTTTTTTTCCAGGACAAGGCTATGGAGGGAAAGTCCTAAAAGACAGACCCAATATGTTGCAATCAACCATGGTTATGTCACTTTACAGCAAAACAATGGCACAAGAGAAAGCACAAGGATGGGCTACCAAAACCATGAGGTGACCAAGGCAGCTGCACTGTGAGAGGAGAATGAGATCTGGACCAGTTTGTGAAAAAACTAACACATTTGGAAATAAATGGAACAGAGAAACTAACATATACGTAGTCACCAGCTGCAGAACTGCAGAACAGTGATTGATAACCATCTCCCCGAAGAATTTCAATAGCATATATAGCTCATTTATTTCCAAGCAGTGGTATAAGATGAAAAATACTTAGTGTGTATGATCATTTAAATGAGAACCTTAGAAATTCCTAAGAGACCACTGCATTTTGGGACATCCCACACCTTAGAGATTGACAAATGGGCTATCCACCTGCAGTGTATCCCTGAGTGGCCCATTAGAAAGCCTCAGGGCAGAGACCCTAAGCATGGGCTATGTCTGATAAGGCAGTGAATTAGAAAAGGAGGAGGGAGACAAAATTCCAGGCATCATTTCCAGGGCTTTTCTTAAGGACACCACCCATGAAAGAATCAAAAGCAAGAGCAGCACACAGCCAGTCTCCACAGAAGTGTGAGAAATACAGATCCGGCCACTTATGCTGTGCTCTGTGTACCAGATTACTTGCCTCTTTCCACTCAGCCTCAAAGTTGTCCACAGAACAGATAGTTCTTTGCAGATCTAGAAACTTCGCCACGAAACCAAGCCCTCTTCTAGGCAGTTCACTACTGTGTGAACTAAGGTCACTTCTGTGCTCAAAGAATGAGGCCTCAGGGCCCATGCATGTCCCAGCCACACTTACCTGCAGCTTGCCGGTGCAGCCTGGCCTCTCTCTCTATGCTGAAGGGATCCTTGGGAGCTTCAAGGAGGTCCCAGGATGGCCATATGGAAGCTCCTGGCCATCTCTTTGAAGCACTGGTTGGGGAAGGTGTGACTGCGGTGAGAGCAGCTTGCTCTTGGTCCATGCGGGACCCAACCCCCATCTTTAAGGGGTCTCTGGGACCACTCCCTGTCAGAGACAGGAAGGGCAGAGGAGGAGAAATGCGGAGGCTTGACTAGGGGAAGAGAAAGGAAGACACAGCTTTTTAAAGGACAGTTTTGTTATAAAGTGATAAATACACTACAGAAATTAAGAAAAATACCTAATACACATCTATCATTCGATAAATTTTTAGACTTTCTTCCAGTGCATTTTTAAAATTAGCTGTAATTACACTGCAATTTACAAATTCTCCTTCTTTTCCAGTCAACATTTTTTCTGTACTGTCAGATAATTTTAACATACTTTATTTAGGGAACAAGCTACATCTCCCTGGATCATTCCCCTATTAGACATTTAGATGTTCAAGTTTTCAGAATTATAAAACATTTTAAGATGTAGCTTCTTCATATTTTGTATTTTCTATGTTCAGATTCCTAGAAACAGGATGTCAAAATGTGTTCTGCAAGAGATCCATGCTGTATAAGAAATATATGGGAACATGAGTTACACTACATGTTTGTGTCAAGGCCTTAGATTCTGATATAAGGGGGTAAAATGACACTATAAAAACAAAAAGAAAGTAAGCAGTTTGTAGAATATTTTCGTTAAGTTCAAATACTCCCTCTACTTCCTCTTCAATGTCATCCTTAATCCCTCCCAAAATAATCACTGGGGCAGGATATCTGAGAAAGTTCTTTAAACAGAATCCCAAATATTAGTCATGAGGTAAATTTCCAAGATGAATTCCATATTAATTCACACAAACAATGCAAAGCAGCTCACAGGACCCCTCTTACAGGACAGTAAAATGAGATCAGAGAAAGAAAGAACCTACTATGGTTGCCCTTCTTGAAACAGTCTGAACAGATAAAACCAGTGGGCAGTAGGAACACCAAACCCAGTTTTACCTGTCTAGGAGACAAGCTGCCAAGACAGAGTGAACTCTAACTCCCATGAATGGAAACTGTGATCATGACTAATGTCACCAGTCCTGGGTGTGGAAAAGATGAGGGTAAAAAAAAGAAAGCCATTCTAGTCACTGAACATTAAGCTCGGGATTTGGCAATAAAGAAACAAGGCTTGGAAGGCACCTACCTGAAATTTGATTTTATTTCAAGAAGCTGTCTCACTGCCAATCCCACACATATTACTTATCTACAATGTCAATGCTGTTCTACCTGTACTTGCTATATGATCCTCTCCATCAGCTCTAATCCATTTGCCACCTCTATTTAGCATAGAGGCGGCACATGTCAAACATAGCTATAGATAAGGACCATGAGATACATATACTGAGGCAATACTTCAGAGATTCACTATGGCCTCAGAGAGTTGGCATGGGTCAGTGGAAAAAATATAGAATCTAGAGTTAGATTTTGATTATAATCCCGGTCCTGATAATTGCTAATGTGATCTTTATATTATCACTTAAAATTCTGAGATATCATATATAAAAGGGATATAAATGATATTCCTTAAAGGCCAAACTCCCATACAGGTTAAGGACCACAGCAATGCCAGGGCCCCTGTATTTACTTTTTGCTTTTTTGAGACAGAGTCTTGCTCTGTAATTCAGGCTGCCTTGAACTCATTATGTAACCCAGGCTAGCCTTGAACTTGCAGTGATCTTCCTGACTCAGCCTTTCTAGTGCTGGGATTACAGGCATCTGCCACCATGCCTGGCTATGCATTTACTTTTGAAATTAACTGTTTTCCAGTAGCTCTTATAATAACTAGTACAGAATTCTGGGTCCAGGGCTTGAAATGCATTATAATGGGTATTTAAAGCATCCTCAATTCTGCTGAGGATGAAAGGCTCCATAGACATGCATGATGGTCTCCATTCCTCCCATTACCCCACTGCCCAGGCTGCATTTTGGCAGACAGACACCCCACTTCAAGTTCTAAAACAGGTACTTCACCCTCCTTCCCTTGGACCACACAGGCTACTCCACCTCCAAACCCTCTTTCCAAAGTATGTTACATACAATCAAATCTGAGAGATGATCTGATCCAGAACTGAAGCCGCTTGTGTCTGAGTCAGAGGGGCTGCTAGAACGGGAATCCAGGATGGGCCGGGTGTCCAAGCGGGATCCTCTGACTGAGGGTGCTGGAAACTTGTCCAAGTCAGACCCAAGGGGATCCAGAGGCAGAAAGCTCAAGGGGGGTTTTCCTAGAACATTTCCCAGTGGGTTATGGAGCATGCTCAGTACTAGGAGGGCAACAAAACAAAACAAAAAAATTAGAAAACTTCTATTAGTGTTCTTTTCATCCATAAGCTCTTTTCTCCCACAGGCAGAAACACAAAATATAATGAACAGATAACCATCCACTTCTGAGATCTGGCCACCAGGGGACCACTGGAGGTAGTTACAGAATGACAATCTGAAGACAAGAGTTCCTGCTATTACAGTAGGAGCAAAACTGTTGCTGTCTGCCACTAGGCTTAAGGGTTTGTGCCAGCATCTGGGAAGCTGTGCCACCATGGACTTGAGGTCATAGCTGTTATTAATGTTTGGATACACCTGCAGCACAATTAGGAAGTCCAAACCATACCCCTTTACTGCCTGCCAATTTTTTAAAAGTAGATTCCTCATCTTTCTAATGCCATGTAACTACAATGCTGAACTGCATGCCACATGGTAGAAGTCTGGTATAGTATAAGCATATCTCCTCATCTGAGAAGTTCCCTGATGCAAACTTCAAGCATATACAAATTATCTCCTGGGCATCCCTAAATTGGACAGAAGGATGGAAGGAGAAGGATGTGAGTAAGTACACTCTCAAACTTACAACAAACCAGATTGATAAAGCCCTGAATCTGATACCTCCATGGATAGCTATGAGCTCTGGGAAGCTTATTCTGAGCCTCTACTTTTTCCATTGGTATCCTGGGTAGAATATTAAGTACAGTATTTTATAACATTGTTAGGATGTTCAACAGTCAGACAGCAGATTAAGAGTGGTTAGCAGAAAAAAAAAAAGAGTGGTTAGCAGACAGTGCTCAGTACACAATACAGTACTGTATTTAAATACTGGGTCAGGCATGGTGGTGCATGCATGTAATCCCAGCACCTGGAGGGCTGAGGCAGGACTGAGGGTTTGAGGTCAGCCTGGGCTACAGAGTGAGGCCAAGGCCAGCCTAGGCTGCATAGAGAAGATCTGTCTCATAAAACCAAAAACCAAACCAAACCAAACCAAAAAGTATTTAAATATCAGACATCAAAAAAAGCAAAATATTTTTAAAAAGCAAAAATTTTTCACACTTGGCCTTAGAGAAATGAGGAACCTGAGCAAAGCACATCCCATATCTGTAAGGATGACAACAAATAAGAGAGCTTTACCATGGAGCTACAGAGATACAAATGCTATGGTAGAAGCCTTAATTTGGTTATTTTTTTCATCTAAAGAATGAAGAGGTGAGACTATTTGACTCAAAATTACTATGAGGTGAAACCAAGTAATGCATGTGCTCAATAAAGTGGCTGTGACTGGGTCCACTTCAGCCCTGACTAGCAATTATGCCAAACAGCCACACATAGCTGATCTCTTCCCAGGCTTTCAAGTCAGCTAAATGCTGGGCTTCGGCTGGAGCAAGTCCCAAGAGATACAAATAAATCTCTGAAATCAAAGTCACAACATGCTCTCAGTACACCAAATACACTAAGAGCATACACATCCACAAAACCCAAAACAGCTGTACCATGGGATCAGACCAACCTCTACGCTTCAGGCATATGATCTCCCTTTCCAGATAAAGATATAGCAAGTGTGCCCTTATTTTTTTGTTTCCGGCTTGAACTTAGGACCTTGAGGTTGCAAGGCAAGCACGTTGCCACTGAGCTAAATCCCTGGCCCTTACCCTTATTTTTTTAATGCAGGGCATACTGTGGATATATTTACCCAATTATTATTCTACAGTAGTAAAATACTTTTAATTTTTTTTAGAAAACTGCTGTACTATTTTCTAGAGCAGATATATCATCTCATATTCCCACCACCAATGAGTTTCAGTCCCCACACATTCTGGCCAATACCTGATGTGGTGTCTTAATTTTAATCAATCTAATATCTGTGATAGAAGGGGAAAGGCAAACCATATCCACCAAGGAGTTAGTTTACTATTTTGTTTTTCAAGGAAATAGTCTTTTACCTAGGCCTTTCAAAGGAGTTTTCAAAGAACTAGGAGTAAAATGTATGCTAAAGATAAGTGTCTCAAAATGCTTGGATTCTGATGCCCATCAGAAATGATCCTTGACAAACACCTCAAAGTAATCCTTGACAAACCTGTCTGAAAGAAACAAAATATCAAAGCCCCTGGAATCCATGCCCTGAGAAGGCAGGAGATGCTGCAAAGCCTGGTAGAAAGCACAGAGGAAATCCACAGATCTTGTGTCGGTCTTAAAAGCGGTGCCAATGCCCCAGAGGGCCTTATCCTTCTTCATATTTTATAAAAACAAGTTAGGGTGGTGAACAATGTGGTCACAATCAAATCGCAAAGAGACCTGACAACAAGGCAGAGTGTATGATTGGATTTCATCCTGAGAGTAATTGATAAAGACACTAAACAGAAGGTCAAGAGGTGGTGAGGGGGATGACCTGGGAAACTGAGGAAGATGGCCAGTAATCCCCAGCACCCAGGTGAGAGGGAGGTGAGTATTAAACTGGACTGACAAGATTGTCCCCAGAAGATCTCAGGCACCTGGATGTACAATGGATCCATGGAGGGCTGTAATTTTTTTTCCCAAGGAGGTGTGAATGAGAAAATGGGACAACAGAATTGGTGACAGCAACAAAGGGGATAAAGAGTGAGTCACATGTTAAAGGCTAAAGACAGAACAGAGTCAATAGACTGGAAGCAAATAAATAGAGAAACAGCAATTTCCAGCTACTGGGATAACAGCTGTAAGAGGAATGAAGGAGACAAAGAGGATAACTAGGAGGAGGCAGAACAATGAAGAGTAAGAGTTCTGAGGATGGCAAGGCCCAGGGTACGGAACAAGTGGTTGAACTGTGAATGTGTAAAGTGTAAAATGCTGGGTAGGTTCTATATGCATGTTAAAGGGAGCCACAGTGATGGGTGGGCCTGAGTTGAAAACAAAATGAAATGTTGAAATCTTCAGGGAGGGGAAGGACTGAAAGTTGTTAAGGAAGATGATGACTGACCCTGAAGTAGATGAGGCTTGGGAGGATGACAAGGGTCCATTTGCCAAAGCAGCACTGTAAGAAAGGGCTTCAGCTAAAGTAGAAGCTGGAGGGAACATCTACCAGTGACAGACAAGATCAAGGGCAGTTTGTTAACCCTGGGAAGAGGAGTTTCAAGTGGCTGAAGAGAGGGCTCAGAGTTGACAAGGGAAACAATGCAAAGCAGTAAGAGGAAACATACTCAAGAAGGGATGGCTGGCCCACAGGGTCCATGTCTGGGGGACTGAAGTGGACAAGTACAGGCTGCAGGAACTGTGCCTTCATCTATGGTTAAAAAGGGATATTAGAAAGAGTCAAAATACAACATGGTGGCCATACAGGCCATTTTTCTCATTCACATTAATTCATAGTCACTGTCATCTTGGCACATGTTTTACATAAATCTGTCTACCTCAACTAACCTATAAACATTACAAAGGTCTCTTGTGGCTTTGGCAAATTCTTGTGCCAAAGCTAGGAATTATGTCATATGCACTCTTCTGCTACGACAATAAGCCTCCCTTAGTGGAAAATGACATGACAACCAAAGCTGGCCACTTCCTTAAGTGTTCCTAGCTCCTAGTCAGTCATCTGTTCCACAATTTGGGTCAGGCTCACTAACATAACTTACATTTACTGAACATCCAACATGTGGCAGACCTTGTGCCAGAAGTACTCTAGGTAAATAATCATCATATCCTAAAAAGTGCATATTACCCCATCTTAGCAAAAGCAAACTACCACTCAGTGCTAGCCTGTGTAACAGCCAATGAGTGATAGAGTAGGACCTATTCTCCTTGACTAAGTTTATCTTCCATAATGTAACATTCACTAGCTACTTAAAAAAAATTGTTAGGACCTCTCTCTGTATGGCTTCATGTTCCTGTTACTTCTCTTTTTTGTTCCAATTCTTTAAGACCATCATCTACAGATGAGCAATCTTACCCACCAGAAGTCAGCGCCATGAACCTAACATATCCAGATCTCAAAACTAAGTTGGGGTCCTGCCATTGTGGAAATCCATTAAAAATGCATCTTGGACTCCATCCCAGATCTGAATCAGAATCCGCATTTTAACAGATTTCAAGGAGAGATCTGTATAAAAATTAAAGTCTGAGGAAAACTAATCTAGCAAACCTAAGGCTTGCTATTTCAAATTTCTAATCACTCTCTTCACCACACCCACACATCTTTCATACATGATTTCCCTTGATTTAAAGGCTGCAGCCTATAACATGAAGTTCTTACAGCACAATGGCAAGTAAAGCTGAAGGAGAAAGCGGGGAGCACCAAATAAAGAAACGAAAATGGCTATATGGGACATTTCCCAGAGTTCTGAGATCTGAAAACACTGAATGGGAGTAGAGGGAGAAGGAGAAGCAAAGAGGCAGAGAAACATAATACTAGGAACAAATAAGAATATAAAGAGTGACACAGAATATGATAATACTTTCAGGAAAAGTGATGGGCAGAACCAGCTGAATACTGTGAAAATCATTCAAGACAGTGAAAGGACTTTGTAAACTCATCCTGAGCAAGAAGGGAGCTAGGGCCTACTGCTTAAAGCAGAAACATGTTAAGAGAGAAGAAAGAGAAAAATTCTATGAATAACATTACATCACGTGACAAAACTGGAATGAACAAGTTTAATAAGAATATTTTAACAATTTTAAATTGTTTGAAGTTCATAACTGTTTTGTTATATAAATGTAAACTAACATGCTTATTTTTTTTTTTTTTTTGGTACCGGGGATCAAACTCAGGTCCTTGCACTTGTGCAGCAGGCGGCAAAACCACTGAGCTAAATCCCCAGCCCAACACTGTTTATTCTTAATGGTTCAGAATGAGGAGGATGTAAGAGTGAACACAAATGATAAAGCAAATGAGGATAAAATAAATGTCAACAATAGGAGAATCTGGATAAAGCTTGGTTTTGTTTGGTTTTGTTTTTGGAGACTATGAAGGTCTATGAAATTCAGGCTGGCCTCAAACTCACAGGAATCCTCCTGCCTCAGCCTCTTGGGTACTAGGATTACAGGTGTGCACCACACCAGCTGGATAAAGCTTGTTTGAGATTTACTTTCAACTTACAGAAAAAGCCGTTTCTGGAAACTGTGACTGATGGTCAGATGCCCTAGAGTGACCTGTCTGTCCCTCTATAGCCCAACCTGGCAGAGTGCTCCAGCTCATTAACGCTACTTCAGAGAGTACAAGAGACCAAATCAGCAGTAATATTTTTAGACTGATTGTTAACTTTCTCTACTTTCACCCTTCTATGCCAGCTCCTGTGAGTTTTACAGCTGAGTCACTGTTCGAATTTTCTGAAGCCTTCCCCAAGAGTACAAAGGCACCCAGAGTCTGTTGGCAACATCGGCAATGAGGCAAGGGCTTGAAGTGAATGCTTACTTTGCAAGATGCTGTTTGAACAGTTGAGGAAGAGACTAGGCCCAAGGGATCACAGTCACTTGTTGACTAACGGGAGCAGTCATGGGAAAAATCCAGACTGTGTACCATTATTTCTAGCTCAAGATATAAGGTCATATATCTGGAACCCTTCTTTCTCATCTCCATCCCTGGATCTAGGTTGCTCACTGAGAATCTGTCTGAAGGCAGGAAGGCAGGAAAGGTCAAAGACAGGATTCATCCCAGATATGAAAATAGACCACTCTTTGTAACCCCCAAATCTGCTACTCTATAACACACTTTAACTCAAGTGATAACCTTTCAAGTGTGGTACCAAGCACAACCTCATCCCCAGTGCACCACTTATCTTAATCACTGAAAAAGTTCAATTACCTGCAGAGAAGGAATACTCAAGCCCTGTATTAGGTTATCACACATCCAACCACCTCAACTCTACTCTCACAGTGGAGGCACCCACTGTCTCAATGCTTCCCAGGTTCTCCCTCCTCTCTGCACTGGAAGTTGTTCCCAAATAGACTACTTGACTTCATGACGGAACTCAGGCTCTGGCATATGCCAAAATTTCTGTCAAACTGTATCATCATGCTTTAGAAGCTATTAGGGCTCAAAGACACTATGCTGTGAAGAATCTGTTCATCCAGTTGATCGACACAAGTAATAGAAGAATGGAACAGACTGTCAGAACTACCATATGCAGTTAAAAAACAACAAAGATAGTCTGGGGATATACTTTAGCAGTATGGCACTTGCCTAGAATGTGAGAGGCCCTGGGTTCAATCTCTAGCACTGCAAAACAAAACCCAAAACAAAACAAAAATCCCACCAGTATCAACAGAGTGGCTCAGCACTCATCATTCAGAAAATATTAAATAGCCATCAGAAAGGCACTATGGTTGCATGCTGAAAATACAGTGAGTGGAGAATTGGGAGTTGAAATAGACTGAGAGACCTTGGCTGGTTCATATTCCACACAGAAAGCCAACTTGGAATGTTGCCTCAGAAAGGCTGTTTGGAAGATACTGGAAGTATCGAAGCAAAATACTGAAGACTTGTTGGAGGGGGTTTAGGTAACAACACAGGGAACATTTCATTCACTGGTTAGCAGTTAAGGCAGAAAACAGATGGGGTGAGCAGGTTACTTGCCACAGGACTCCTAAAAGGGAGTGGGCAGAGACATGATATGTCCTCTGACATCCTAGACTGAGCATCTAGTTGCCTACTGGGATTCTGTACAAGGTGTTCATTAGAGTCCTTTCCAGGTCCCTCAAAGTAGATTCTCATGTCACCCTACTCTTTTGCTGAGTAATGTAGGCGCAAGCGGCATAAGGGGGAAGGCAGAAAGAAAAATCCAGCAGGAGACACAGTAATGAGCTGCAACTGAGGGATGGAGAGGAGTGGGAACTGTTTAGCACCCTCACCTTTAGGGTCTCTATCAAGGGACCATATGACCTCTGGCTAAATAGCCCCCAGTACTGTGGACAGAGTTACATGTCTTGTCCAAGGGATCTGCTCACAGTAGCACAGGTTTAACAGGAAGCATGACAGTTTTAGAACCAAACAGACCAGGCTTGGACTGAGTTTGCCAGTAGTTGTGTTACTTTTGGCACTTTGTAACCTCTGTGAACCTATTTCCTCATCTATGCAAGCATTAAAATCATGTGATGTATTCAGCATAAAAAGTAGTCAATAAATGGTAACTTGTAGTCACTCTATGCCACACTGTACGATACTGAGGATAGCATCCACAAGCCCTACTGTACTATTACAGGACTTAAGATACTGCAAGCAGAACAAGGATGGCCCTGGACACAGACTATTGCAGTCTCTTGAGAAAAACACACTTCCAATACTCTTCTTGCTTGAAGGGCTTCTTTCCTACCAGGGGTAGACAGTCTAGAAAGGAGGGACCTCTCAAAATGCCACATCCTAAACCATGTGGGCCTTGTAGGCACAGCTTTCAGAATCAGACTCCACCCAGGGTCTTTCAGCCTGGCTTTGAGGTCAAAGGAATTTACAAAGCAGTAGCACTCTAACTCCCAGAGAAGGCTCTTCATGTACCAGCCTCATGCTGAGAACCCAAAGAAAGGTTATCCTAATGAAAAAAAAAAAAATCCTTACGGGAGAAATTGGAAGCCCCAATCATATCAATTACTGTATTGCATTTGGTATACTTTCTCATATACCTTGTTTCTCATATACCATGTTTCCCTTCATCGTCATGGGGATTCTTAACAGCAACAATTTTAGCCTACTCATTGATGTACCTCCAGTGCCTACAATGCCTGGCACACTGGATTTAGCCCATATGTTTAGTCAAGAGTCCTGCTCTTTAACCTTGCCTCCCACATTGCTGAATATTTAAGAGTAGTAGATGGTCAGACATGGCTGCCTGGGGTAACACATCAATAAGCAGAGCCCAAAGAATAAGCTTCCACACTAGGCTCCACACAGAGACAACAGGGAAGTAGGCTGTCTGCAAGGGTAACTCCCAGATTTCCCAAAGCTATTGAAATATGTCCTCCCTGCCTGAAGAAACTGACCTAGTTGGTTTTCAAATGGAAAGGCAGTGTAGGCACTGGAATGTGGGCTGTATGTTCCCGCACTGCTGGCAAGGGTGCACGATCTGGCACTGCAGCTGGCTGGTGGGAGAGCTGCGTCCTACTCTAGGAGGCGGTACCCTCCTGTGTGATTTCCAAGAAGCTCCAGCACACAGCGAAAGAAAAGAGACCACTGTCACTACAGCTCCAAAAACCAAAGATGGCATGGCGAAGACAACATGGCGATTAGGGATGGGTGTGTCCTCAACTCTCAGAAAGGAAGAAATATCCACACACACTCTGCTTTCAACCAAATCATTCTGCTCAGGCAACTCTCTGATCCTTATGAATTTGGAGGCTCAAACTGTAAAGCCAGTAGTTCCAGAGACTCTACTGTAACCCAGAGGTAGTTACTTAGGGGGAAAATTTTCCCTACTCATATCCAAATTTAAGAAACTCATTTCCCCTCCCTCAAATGGGCTTAAATCAAAACAACTGGGCATTAAAATGCCTAGCAGACACACCAGACCCAGGCTCTGCAAAGCATTCTAAAAAAAGACCTGCGCCAAACAGGGTGGAGACCAGAGAAATTGACAGAGCAGTGCCTTGCTGCCATGACTGCTGGTTCCTGGTCCAGGGAGATGGAGGACAGCAGCAGGCTCAATGTACCCCACCATTAGCACCAACAGCAAATGGCTGCACCTACCTCACCCATTTTCCTAGAGAACCTATAGCCAATACTTTTTTACATAAAGTAAAACCTGTAGGTTTTAAGTATACTTGTAGTATTTAAGTTCACATTTCTTAATGAATACTTTTAAGACTTATACCTGGCCAACTCCCTCCTGGTACTACAAGAGGGAAATAAACCGATAATGAGCAGAAGCAGTTCAAAGGGTTGCCAAGAAGTCCCTTCAATTTGTCCCCATCAAATCCTGCTAAGACAACCAGGAATCCTAAAGGGGAGTGGCTCTTCTTTCATCCATCTGGTTAGCCTCAACAGAAAGAAAGAAAAAGAAAGGGGGGAGGGGACGGGGAGCCTCTGTGGCTATCCTAAGTCTCCTCACTTTCCCTACCCCTTTCAGGATCAATGCCCTTAACCTTACCTGAAGGCAATTTCAATATCCTAGCACTAGGTACCCAGCTTCACCTGAGGTTAGAGTTCTTCCCCCTCACAATAATTCAGGGAGTACCTGCCCTCCATATGTAGTTCCCTAGTTTTAAAAGCCACTTAAGAGAATCTGGTCATCTAGTAACTAGTCCCTTAAGCCCCCTCCCCCACCTAAAAGTGTTTTGCTTCATCATCTAGAAGACAGGCCTGGGCACCAGGGAGTTAGCTGATCTTCTCTGCATAAGGTTATCACCTTGGGGACCGACCCTTCTCGGGGCCACCCAGGTATAGACTAACAACTTCAGGGAATTTATCAGGGTAAGTGGAAAAGCCCTGCCTGGCTTTTCAAGCAGCCATCTGTCCTGCCACATTCACAGCTAGCATTTCCATCTCTTGCAAAACAGCTCCATGTTGTGTATGTGTACAGAGAGTGAGCAAAGGGGAGCAGAACAACTGTTGCTGTGGACATCCTCCTCCACTACCACCTCCTGGAACCCCCCACCCCTAAAGCTGACTCACCCTCTCGCACTTACCCGAATGTGTGCTGCTCTGGGCTGAGGAGTCTGAGTCCTGGGTGCTCCAGGGTCGGTCCCAGCCTGTTAGACTGAGGGACTGCAGGCCAAGGCACAAGTCATTTGCATCTGGGAGGCCACGGGAAGATTCTTGCGCAGAGGTGGGGAAAAGCATCTTGCTTGTAACTGTTTCTTCAGAGTCCTGGAAGTCTGCTTTGGATAGGAGGATAGTAGAAACCCTAGAGTTAAGGGCTGTTCTTCCGGATATTATCCACAATAAAGACTATTAATAATAGTTTCCCCAGGCTCAGGGGCCAGACATTCAAACTGGCTAGACACTGCAGCTGCTGCCTCTGCACTTTTGGGGGGGTTTGAGTAAGAGCAGTTGCCATACAGCCCCCTCCCCACAACACACCCCTATCCCGTCTGCATTACAGACTGAGCCAGCATGTGATCAGGCTGCTGATGCTTCCCGCTGCCAGTGACATCAGCCGGCTGAGCTGTGCAATAGAGAGCGGCATCATCCTCCAGCAGAACGGGGGAGGAGCAGGAGGGACTACAGGGAGGAGACTTGCCTCCCAGGGAAAAAACAGCACAAGAGCTTGGAATAGTCCGGTGCAGTGCCGGTAAGTCAGGGTTCCAAGGCAGCGCCCTCCAGTCTCCAGCAATGGTGGCCAAGCGGCCCTCAGACACGACTAAAGTCCTCTCTGCTGACAGCAAAGCCAAAGCAGCCAACTGTCTGCTTGTGTAGCTCTGCCCTCCTGCCCCTCCCTCTCTCTCCCTCAGCTCTCCACCCCCAAACCCAAAAACACTCTAGTCCTGGACTCTCTCCAGCTGCTGGCTCAAGCCCTGGCTTTGCAGCTCAATGCAAAGCTTCACAATCCTGCTGGCAAAAATCTGTGTGCTCCAAGTGGCCCCAGAGCAGCACCCTGACACAGCAGTGTTTACCGCCTAGGAACTGGGATAACCTTCAAACACTGCACACTTGGACCCTGGGAAACAACACCTGGTACTCCAGGCTTCCCTGGAGCAGCTTATCAGAGAGAAAAGAGGTCAGCTTTGGCAGAGGGAGGGGGGAGTCAACTGGGCCATTCTAGGTACATCTCACAGGACATGATCCACACCCACATGCCAGAGTGAGTGAGATCTGCTCTTGCTCAGATAATCCCTGTCCCCAGGCTCCTTTACACCAACCGGATGGGCATTAGTTTTGAGCAGAAATATGGGCCCAGCTCCTCCTCTGCCTCCTACAAATGAAGGCACAGACTGAGAAAACATTCCCAGAGCAGTTATCTAATGGACCAAAACAAAAGAAACAGTCTTAGAACTACTGTTATGCCCTATCAGAAAAACCATGATCATATCACCCAGCTTTGTCAACACTTTCTCTTGCCTCTGCCCTTCCTGGAGACTTGGAAGTGATACTGGCCAAACTGTGAGGGCCACTGGGTCCTTTAACTGCTGGGCCGTCTCTCAGGGATGTTGCCCAGGACCAAGGACCTGTTTCTGTGACCACTCACAACTCTAGCAATAAAGTCTAAAGAAGGTCCAAACTTCTGGAGCTTCTGATATTTCTTCATCAAGTCTTCTTCTGCATCAGTCATTTTCCAATATGACACTTGGGCACCTGGCTTCTTCATGAAGGGTTAGGGCAGCAGTTTCAGACCCAAATGGAAGGTTGCTTATACCTGCACCAGGCACACAGCACTCTGCTGGTTTTCTGTTGCAAGCAGCAGCAGCAGCAGAAGATATGGGAAGTATCCCCATTTGGGACCTCCTCACAGGAGTGGAGCAGGTGAAAGGGGACAGCTGGCCAGAGCCTCTTGCAGTATATCCCACCGACGTTATACTCAGGCCTAAAGCCTGGACAGGAAAAATGGTCAGCCTGTACAGGGACTCCTCCCTTGGAAGCTTTTTTTTTTTTTTTTTAAAGCTTTGCTGCTGTGTCATCCATTCACGTTACTCTTGTCTGGCTGTAGATATTCTGCTTGCTCCCTATCTGTGTTTGTCAAAGCTGTGTTCAATACTGCACAGGCTCAGCAAGAATTCACCCATAATGGCACTGTCCTTGTCCCAGACCACTCCCTCCTGTTTATGTCCACCCTTCCTCCAAACTAAGGAAATACTTCAATGTATTAATTACAAAAGCAAAATGCTTCCTTTAACAACATCCACGTTTAAGTATCTACTCCCTGCAAACCAGGAATATATATGATCCCCTCTACCCTAACCTGCATTTAAGTCCAGAAGCAGCCATTCTTCTACCTCCTCTAAAATCAAAGCATCTGTATATAGATATATATGGCTACCCTTACCCCCGGGGAAGAAATAATGTAATCAGTTTGATTAGACTGTGTGGCAGACCATTAATATCAGCATCAGCAGAAGGCTGCTATAAATACTAAATCTCAGGCCCCATTTGTAACCTATGGAAGCAAGATGCCCAGTTAAAGTGAATGTACATAAAGTCTGAGTAGTACTGACCAGCACAACTACCATAGCCTTCCAACTCAAAGCTAAAAGGCCCCAGGCCTAAGCAACAGGTTTGTTAAATCCCTCAAGGGACAAATACCCAAAAGCCTGAAGATCTACACATGGGCACAATTCTACCCTCACCCTAGAACCTCCACAATAGACCTCACCTTTATGTTCACCCAGACATTCCTCCGTCCACAAAGGTTTTCATTAACATTGCAGGATTCCACCTCTAGATACCGTACCCCTCCAACCCCGTGCAAAACAAAACAAAAAAACAATGGTGGCCATCCTTATTAAAATCTGGTACAGGGGCCAGCGATTTAGCTCAGTGGTTCCGGCTCCTGCCTCGAAAGCACAAGGTCCTGAGTTCGATCCCTGACACACACCCCCGGCAAAAAATATCTGGTACAGTTGGCTGGGAGAAATCAAGAGCTTTAGGAGTCTAACAGACTTTGGTTTGCTTACCAGGCTGACCACTGTGTGACCTCAAGCAAATTACTCAGTCTTTCTGAATATCTTTTTATCTATAAAGTAGAAAAAGCAGTTACCCTTTCAAGTGTTTCTGAGGACTAACAAAAGCTTTCCAAACTAGGCATGGTGGTACACACCTATAATTCCAGTTAATGAGGAGGCTGAGGAAGGAGGATTCCAAATTCCAGGGCAGCCTGGGTAACTTACTGAAACCCTGCCTCAAAATAAAAAAAATAGAAAGGGCCGGGGTGTGTATGTGTGATGCATTTGGTACAGTGCCTGGGACAAAGTATTTTACCTGTGGGGTAACCATATAAGTTATTATACAAACTAAGACACTTTTAAAGAAGAGGGGAAAATATTAATAATTGTATCAGGACTATATGCTTAAACAGAAACCCTGTTAGACAAACTGGGAGGCATGATCATTCTTGCCATTCATGTCTAGAAATATTTTACTCAAAAAGCCTCCTAGGGGCCGGGGATTTAGCTCAGTGGTTCTGGCGCCTGCCTCGCAAGCCCAAGGTCCCAAGTTCGATCCCCGGTACCAAAAAAAAAAAAAAGCCTCCTAATGGCTCCCTGATCCCATCTCTCCAGTTTTCTTCCTTCTGCTCTGCTTCTCTCTGTACTAAAAGAAAGTCTGAGAAGGAAACAGCAGAGGCTACCATACAATGGGTCAAAAGGCCTGATAAACAAAGGCTAACTTTAATAAAAAAAGCCCACTTTTGCCAGTCAAACTCACAGCTGAGGATGGATAGGAATTTAACCCTTTTTATTGAAAGAGTTTTACTATTTTTTGGAGATAAGCTCTCTCCATGTATTCCAGGGTGACCTTGAACTCACTAATACTTGAACCTAAGCTGGCCTCAAATTCACAATCCTCCTGCTTCAGTTTCTCAAGTGCTGAGACTACAGGCATGCATCACCACTCCCGGCTTGGAGACTATTTTTTTAATAATCTTTTGTGCCAAGAGCCAACTAGGCACTCAGAAGATACTAAAAGCCATTACCCAACACAGGCTGAAGTGAAAACTTTCCTTCTAAGGCAATGTCTCAAATGCTTTCTCCTACAAGTTTCTTTTATCAGTACCTACACAAAGTTTCCAATTTAAATTTCTGAAGTTAATTTAAATTTTTTTAATTGTTCCCCTTTGAAAATGTTACCTTTTCTAGTATAGTTAACCTCCCAAATTCTTGAACAACTCAGGGAAATAAGAAAACTAAAAGCTCAAAATCTGCTACAGACTATGGTTTGAATGTGTTCATGTGTTAGAAACTTAATCCTCATTGATAGTATGTAGAGGTAGGGCCCTCTGATAGTATCACTGGCTTGGTAAGGTGAGACTGGAGCTACCTGCCGGTCTCTCCGTCCCTCCACCATGCTACAATGCAGCAGAAAGGCCCACACAGATGTCAGCACCATCTTCCTGGACTAACCCATCTCAAAGACTGAGTCAAGTAAACTTGTTCTTTATAAATCACTCAGCCTCAGAGACACAGTAATAGAAGGTGGACAAAGATTGGTCTAAAATAGAGAATCCCCTCACAGATGCAAAAGAGATGGACTCTGGCTTCAGGCTTAAGTTTTACAGTATCAATTCTGATTGTTTCCATCCTCAGCATAAGAACCTATCCTCTCACGGCTCCTCAGCTACCAAAACTCAGCACAAAATTGTTCAGGGTAAGCCAGGCACAGTGGCACACATTTGTAATCTGGCCATCTGGGAGAGTGAGGCATGAGGATCAGAAGTTTGAGCCCAGCCTGGGCAATTAAGCAAAATCCTATCCCAAAATAAGAAATTAAAAAAATAACAACACCAGGCTTAGGATGTGGTTCAGTGAGAAGGCCCTAGATTAATTCTCAGTACTGAAAAACAGAAAAAAACAAAAACAAAAAACAGTGCCTTTAGGCCTTCAATTTCAAGGTATTATAAAGGTTCCCTTCAGAGCTAAAAAGGACAGAGCATAAAAACAACTGGAATAGAAGTTAGGGAGGAGGAAAATAAGTTAAAAGACAGACAGACCACTAAATTGCATCTATATCACAATTATACTGATGTGAAAATTCTGTGTTAGAGATGGACAATGTTGATAAAGAAACATAGACACTATTAACAGCTAAGGTGTGTCAGGGTAGCAGGCTAATGGATTTATTTCCCTTTGCTAGAGAAAACATTCCAAGAACACACAAAAAAATCTATCCTAGTCTGTCTGCTGCTTTCTAGCCTTTTTGTTTGTAGTACTGGGTACTGAACACAAGGCCTTTGTACTGAGCACTCAGTCCATTTTAAATATTTTTCATTTTGAGACAAGGTCTCACTAAGTCATTAAGTTGCTCACACTGGGCTTGAACTTTCTTTTTTTTTGAGACAAGGTCTCACTATGTAGTTCAGGCTGGCCTCAAACTTGTAGTGATCCTCCTGCCTCTGCCTGTCTCCTACAGTGCTGGGATTACAGGTGTTCACCACCATGCCCAGTTTCTTTCTAGACTTCCATCAAGCACATTATTATAGTTTGTATAGCAACTCCACTTGAACTCTTTTTTTTTTTTTTTTTTTTTTTTTGGTACCGGGGATCAAACTCCAGTCCTTGTGCTTGTGCAGCAGGTGGCGAAACCACTGAGCTAAATCCCCAGCTGGACTTGAACTCTTCTATAAAATTTCTACTTCATCCTCAAATTCCAGTTCCTGGGAATAACAAAAACAGGACACTATCATTTGTCCCCATTAAATTCTTTCAAATAACTGACTGACTTCATAGCCAGCCGAGACTACTGAAATCAATGATTTATGGTCTTAAAGCCCTAGTAAGCCAACAGAGTAGCATTTCTAAGAACGTATTTCTAAGAAGAGTTTGGATACTATTTTCTTCTACCAATTAAGAAAACCAAAATGCCTCACCTCTACCCCCAGTACTAGGGATCAAATCCATGGCCTTCCCACTGAGCTACATCCCCAGCCCTATTTGAATTTTTTTTCATTTTGAGACAGGGTCTCACTAAGTTGCCAGGACTGGATTTGAATTTGTGATTCTCCTGTGTCAGCTTCTCACAGTGCTGGCATTACAGGCAAGCACTACCATGTCTGGTCCAAAATGCTGATTTTTTTTAAACATAAATTTTGGCAGGTTTAAGAGAAAGAATAAGTATTAAAAAGTCTAACAACAAAAAAAAGTCTAACATCTATCACAATCATATCAGTGGCTATTTGTACTATGGCTCTTACTTACCCACATTAGAGTAGCTGGACGTTTCTCAAGCCCAGTGCGTCTCTAACTTTAGTTTTTTGAGACAGGGTCTCATTATGTAAAGTTCAGGCTAGCCTTGAACTGTGTAGCCCAGGATAGCCTCAAACTCACTGTGATCCTCCTGCCTCAGGCTCCTGAGTGCTGACATTGATTACAAACATGTGCCACCACTCCCAGCACTCCAATTTTAATATACACACAAATCTTAATTTTTTAAAACATTTATTAAAGGTAGGAAAAGAAACAGGTGCTGCAGAGTGAGTTTGGGCCAAGAAAAAGTAGGAAAACAAGTACACTCTACAGAGTGAGAGCGAACCACTATGCAAGAGAGAACATATTGGCCCACACAAATCTTTTTTTGGTACTAGGGATCAAACTCAGGACCTTGTGCTTTTGAGGTAGGCACAGTGCCACTGAGCTAAATCCCTGGCCCCACACAAATCTTTTTAAAACACTGATTTCAGTGGGTCTCGGTTGGTCCTCAGAACTTGCATTTCTTTTCTTATGGCACTGGGGATTGAACCCAATACCTTTAGCTACATCCTGAGCTACATCCCAGTCCTCAGCCCCCCCACAGTCCTCTGAGGTAATGTCTCACCAGATAGCCAAGTTGCCCAGTCTGGACTCGAACTTGCAATCCTCTTGCCTCAGTCTCCCAAGTGCTGGGATTACAGATGTATGCCATAACACCTAGCTCATACAGAACTTGCATTTCTAACACATTTGTAGGTGTCATGAATGCTACTGATGTGTGACTACACCTTGAATAGCTAATGAGTCTCTCTTCCAGGTTAGTCACCCCGTCTTTACTCAGCACCACTTTCTTGGTTTTGCTTACTCTCAACAAGCACCTTTAATGGTTCTCTGATCTGTTGCCTTTCAGATCACAGTCAATCTTAGGCCCTAGCTTACTTTTTAACCTTCTCTCACACCATTCACCAAACATAACAGGCTAAATATGAGTTAATCCCAATTAGAAGTTCACACTCTAAAGATTTTCTGTTACTCTGCATGTTAATAAGTAAAACAGTTCTGAAGACAGAATGCATGATGGCTTAGAATAGTCAAGGAGGATTTTCTTATAGCTTTACCTACATATCATACTGTATGATTATGGATTAAGGTATGAAAGCATTAGGTTTCTTTTGGGCATGGCATTACAGAAATATGATCACTAGATTTTTTTTTTTTCTGTACGGGGATTGAACTCAGAACCTTTCACTTTTGAGGCAGGCACAGTGCCACTGAGCTAAATCCCTGCCCCAATTACTGGATTATTTTAATCTTGACTGCTTCGAATAACCTTCAAATAAATTCTGCAAAGTTATTTCAAACTGATTTCTAGAATAGTTCTTAAAAGAAACATTAACATGTTTATATTTTAAATACCAGTTCAAGTGACAGGGCTGGTAGAAGAGGGAGGAGGGGATGCTGTTCAGTTCAAGGTCCACTGTTGCTGAGACACAACAGCAGCAATACCATGGCAGTGCCACAGAAGAACCTTGAAGGCCACATGCGACTCATATGTACTTGATGTCACTAAGTATAAAGGAAATCAGTGAGGTGAGGGTCTTCATTCACACTTATGTGTAAGTGAATGTGAAGTGGGAAAGTCAACATTATGCAAGTCATTATTCTTCACATATCTGTATTCTCCATAGAATTAAAATACCACCTACCTTTCCATAGAATTAAATACTACCTGCGGTATGTTCTAAAGCTTTAATTGAAGAAGGTGATGTTCAGTTGTTGCTCACAGTAATTGATACCCCAGCATCATGAAGTGCAGCAGATAATAGTAATTGCTGACAGCGTGTTATCGACTACACTGATTGTAAATATGAGCACAGTCTAAATCCAGAAACTTGAGCGAACAGATGTCTGATGCCTGATAACAGGGTACAGTGTGTTTTACACATCATTCCTCCATTGGGACATGGACTTAAATCACTGAATATTGAGTTTATGAAGTGTTTGCATAACAGAGTATCAGTCTACTTACTGCCAAAGCAGATATGCTCACACTATAGGAATGCCAATAGTTTAAAACATAGATAATGAAAGAAATCCAAGAACATAAAATATTTTATCTCATAAAATATGTCAAGCCCTGAATATGAATTTCTAGAAACAAATGAAGAAATAAGTTTGTTAATAAGATTAGAAACAGAATCATGAAGTAAATAAAACTTGTTAACAAAATAAAAAGGACTGTTTACCTCATGTTGTGATGGGCAGTGACAGTGTCACTGAAGTTAATGGGGAGAGGGTCAGAGGAAGGCAGCATCGTTGGAGTGTTACTTGACAATGATGAACAATGAATTTACAATTGTACTCAAAGAACACATACACAAGAACTGAGTGTCACAAGTAATGTACACTATGAGAACTATAGAAGCAGGAAACTGGCATTTGTGATTTGTACCAAAGTTGATAATAGCAAGAGTAAAGGGCAGCTTACTAAGAGCCCTTTGGGACAAATGGAAGAAAGAAGGGAGCTGTAGCTTAGATGAAAATGGAGATAAGCTAGTATATAAGATTATGATCAAAGAAATTATCAAAAAACTGAAGACTTTGAAGCAGAGCTCCAACAACGTTAGGTCCAAAAGAAAATAATTTGGGAGCAGAGGTAAAATTAGAAAACATCAGTTTGAAAATGAGAAAGCAAACTAGGAAGCTCAACCACACATTTTAGGACCAAAAAAAAAAAAAGCCTCTGAGAAGCTTGGAAAAGAACAAGAAAGGAGGGTTTCCTCATAAACCATTAACCAACACTTACATAGTTGCCAGTACCTTCGACACCAGTGTTTGTTGGATCTGTGTGACCAACACACACCTGTTTTATACACAATGATGGATTTAACAGCATGACAAAAATTTTGTTCCTAATAGACATTAAGATACCTTGAATTGTCCAGGATATTGCATACTTAAAAAGTAATAGCTCTAAGTATCTTTCTACATCCCCCTCTTTTTCTAAACAAATGTCTTCAATTTAATTCAAGAGAACATTTTACTGTTGTCTAACCATGTTATGGTGATTCTGACAGTTTATAGGATTTTCCAAAATAAAACAACCCTGGAGCATATTTACTTAAGATAAACTGTTTCTTTATGATAATTACAATACAAAGGTTCCATTTAATGCAGCATATACAATAAAGTAATTTAGTCTAACACAGTTGACCCTACTTCTGACACTTCTGTTGTTTAAAAACACACATTAAAAAACTGTGTGCTCACACTGTACCCAGACCATTTTTATAACAATCTTTTTTTCATTTGCCCACTTTGGGTTCTTTAAATATGTATTATTCTCTTTTCATGTCCTCTTTAGTCAGAATCTCACTACTGCTTTATATTTGTAATGACAATTAATTTAGCTATTTTCTGTATATTGGCCCTAATAAAATATAATACAACACCTTTCACATATAGCAGCAACCAATAAGGAAACTTTCTTTTAACTCTCTTTTTATACTTTATGGTAAGTAGCAGGAGGAAAATGCACTTATAGTTAAATTATTTCTAGGCAAAACAGAAGCTAATGACCAACCTGTTTCTACCTACACACAATCTGTTTTACTAAAATGGAAATAATAGACTTGTTTGTGTGCAGTACAGGGATTGAAACCAGGACCTCTGGCTCTGAGCTATAGACCCAGCCCTTTATTTTAAAATAGGGTCTCACTGGGGCAACCCATTTTCTGGTCCCCCTTCTGTCTCTTAGACAGAAGCTATCTTTCTCTCAATAAGTTTTTTTCCTACTCTTAAAAAAAAAGGTCTCACTAAATTGCCCAGGCTGGATTTGAATGTGTAATCCTGCATCAGCTCCCAGAATGCTGGGATTAAAGTGGGCAGCACCATCCCCACACACTCATGAAAATAAAAATGTGTCACCATTCTCCATTTAGCAGTACTCACGCTGTATTCATGTTATTTTTCTGCTGATATATAAAAAACTCATGTAACAATGTTATAATGTAAACCAAAAGTCATATATCATATTCACAAAGACTCAATATTGCTAAAAACTTCTTTCCCACCAAATGAATATACAGTCAGTATAATTCCAATAATAATACCTACATTCAAGCAATTCAATGGCAAAAGACCTCTTAATAGTGGTAAAACAACCAGATATCCATATGGGGGGAAATGAACCTTTGCCTCCTACCATATAAAAACAAATTATTAAATCTTAATGACTGACAAGTAAAATCAAAAAATGTAACTCTAATGCTTCTCTAAGAAAATATCTTTGTAATCTGAGGTTGAGGGTAGAGAAGCAAAGATTTCTTATGTAGACACAAAATGGAAAACTTTGCTAAACTGACTATTTTCAAAATAAAACTGTTAATCAAGGCATATTAAAAATAACTGGGGGGGGGGCAGGGATTTAGCTCAGTGGTTTTGCTGCCTGGTGCGCAAGCGCAAGGACCTAAGTTCGATGCCTGGTACCAAAAAAATAAAAAAATAAAAAATAAATAAAATAAAAATAACTAGGGGGCCGGGGATTTAGCTCAGTGGTTCTGCCGCCTTCCTTGTAAGCATAAGGTCCTAAGTTTGATCCCCAATACCAAAAAAACAAAAAACAAAATAAAGCAAAAAACCTAGGAAAGCCACAAAATGTGAGAAAATAGCTACAACCATACCTGACAAATGGCTAGCAGATGAATTACAGAAAAAATAGTAACAACTCAAAAGTTCTTTTAAAAAATTTTTAAAAGGGTACAAAGTCTGAAAAGCACCTCACAAGAATATATCAATGATCAGTAAGAACTTGAAAGAGTGCTCTGTACTCTGTAATTTAAACAATGGGATGATATGATACAACCACAAGATGGCTAAAATAAAAAGGAATGCTCCACATTTTCCCAACATTTGGTGTTAATCAAAACTTCCACACATTATCACACAATGCTATAACCACTCTGGAAAAAGATCTGTTGACTTCTTACACAATTAGACACGTAGCATTCTATGATCCAGCAATTTTACTCCTAGGAATTCAACTAGGAGAAATGAAAGTGTGTGTCTACAAAAAGATCTGTACAAGAATGGTGATAGTCGCTAGGCATGGTGGCACACACCTGTAACCCAAGCACTCTGGGAGTTTGAGGCAGGAGGACTACAAGTTCAAGTCCAGACTGGGCATCTTACTGACTTAGTAAGACCCTTCCTCTCCTCCTCAAAAGCCACAGTACCTTTATTATAACCACTGAAACTTCTATACAGTCCCAGTGAAGATCAAGAGAACAAAATGTACTATGTGCATTACTCAGCAATAAAAGAACAAACTACTGATACAGGCAACACAGATGAACTTAAATTATAATGAGTGAAAGAAGCCTTACATATGCCTATATACTCATGATGCTATCTGAATTTCTTTTTTTTTTTTTTGGTACTGGGGATCAAACTCAGGACCTTGCTCTTTCGAGGCAGGCGCCAGAACCACTGAGCTAAATCCCCAGCCCCCTGAATTTCTAGAATAGACAAAACTAATATGAGGTCCACCAAAAATGTATATACACTTCAGAAAAAGAAAAACTTGTTTAAATATTTTAGTATTAAATTTATTGAGACATCCTGAGATTAATACAAGTTACCTTTGGCCTCTACAATTACAAGAGGTGCTCCAAGTGGTAGCCATTAGCTTTCAGACATTTATTAATACAGTGAAATACTGCTTGGGTAACTCTGGTCAAAGTGTCCATTGATATTGTTGCACATACATTTTCAATTTCTTCTCTTAAGGGCTAACAATGTAGTGAGTTTTCTGAGATATACAACATCCTTCAGGGTCCTCCACACATAAAAGTCTGCAGGTGTTAAATCAGGAGAACGTGCAGGAAATTCAACTGCACCTCTTTGTCCTAGCCAATGTCCTTGCAAATTCTCATCCAGATAAGCTCGCATGTCTTTGTAGTACTGTGGCATCACTTGTTGCCATAGTAGTATCAACACAAGTGACTGATGTTTATGTCAGTTGTTGCTGCAGTATCATGATGTTTCAATAAAATTAGTATTAAAATATTTATACAACCTCTTCTTTTCCTGAAGTGTGTATACATTTTTGGGGGCAGACTCTTTCTTTGTAAAAAATTCAGGTCGTTGCTTTTAGAGGGTAATAGCTGGGATAGGGCAAGAGAGAACTTTCCAAAGTGACAGTACCAGTCTATCTTGGTAGGAGTTGGGTGTGTACATTTATCAGAACATATCTAATGACACACAAGATCTGTGTGTTTCAGGGCCACGGATTTAGCTCAGTGGTTCCACTGCCTGTCTCACAAGCGCAAGGTACTGAGTTTGATCCCCAGTACCAAAAAAAAAAGATGTGTGTTTCACTCTGTATAAATTTTACCCAAGAAAGAGTTGTAAACCAATATTGAATACTAATTATTATATGCATGTTGAAGTATTCACACCCATGTCTGTAATTGTGAATTAAATCTAAGATACACTGATAAATGTTTAAGGGTATGCATTACTTTGCTGTTACTGGGACAAAATACTCAATATCTACAAATTAATGAAGAGGCTTATTTGGCTTTAAGAAAGAAACAGCATGATAAAAGGGCCTGGTAAAGGACAGCTGTTCAACCCACAGCAGCCAAGAAACAGAGCAGAAGAGCCAAGGACAAAAATATACCCTTCCTGGTCACACCCTTAGTGATCCAATTCTTCCAACCAGAGCCTACCTTCAAATAGCCTGTTCAGCTGTCAAACTCACCAACAGAACAAAGCACTGATGATCCACCTTCCAAAAGCCCCACCTCTGAATATATCAGACACTGGAGAAGATATTTTAGATCTAAACCATAATAGAACAAAAAAATGGTTATCTGATAAAACAAATATGATAAAATTTCTATGGTCAAACCTAGGTGTCAGATATTATGAGTATTCACTTTCTAATTCTTTCACCTTTTGTTATGCTTGAAATGGTTCATAATAAAATGTTGAGAAAAAAATGAAAAAAAAGATGACTGAATCAATTGTATTGACAGTAAGAACTGATTGAAAATCAGGTTTTCTGGTCGACATTTTTTGCAGAATAAGTCAAACCTATTGGCCCAAAGTTTTTACAAAACATATTTAATGCAAGTGATAAAAGTCATTTAAAATAATTTGAACAATATTTTTGTAATTTTGAACAATATTTAATTTTCCTTTAGATATACTGAGTTAAATAAGGTGAACTAAGTGAAAAAAAGCAGTCATCTGGAATCTTAAGTATATATCTTGATTTTGGTATATTTCCAAGAAAGAGTAATTTCATGTCTGGTATGACTAGGTAACAAATCTTTTCACAAATTAGATGGTTTCCAGTTCCTTCTTTTCAACAAATATGAAGGAGGAGTAAATGGAACTGTCAGCAAGCAGATGACTCAAAATAATGCTAGATGACTGACTTTTTTACATAGATTTCAGAGTTCAAAAAGTTGAAACACTGACTTCCCATCTTATTTTATGTAATTGAGTCTACACAGCACAAGATCTATAAAAACAAAGAATAGAAATACAGTTGGTGTTGAAAACCCTGAGTCATCCCAGCAATAAGCAAGTCATCCAAAATTATATGAGTTTTATAAAGGCCTCATTTATCTCAAGAAGCATTTCCAATTAACAATTATTAAAATAAGAACTCTGTACATCAAAATCTGTAACATTTAGGTTGCCTTAATAAACTGTCCTGTCAATCAACTGTCACAACAATCCAGTACACTTTAACAGCCTTTTAGTTACAGGAAATACTTTAAAATTTCAATTTTATGTTTTTTTGTCCCAGTTAAATATGATATGTAATCATCAAAAGACTTAAGCATAAAATATTACAGAAAGGTAAACCTCTGTGGGAGAGGTAGATCAAAAATACAAGTAAAAGTGAAAAGGAGTAATGAAAACTTTCTTACTGTTGGCCGGGGATTTACCTCAGTGGTTCTGCCGCCTGCCTCGCAAGCGCAAGGTCTGGAGTTCGATCCCCGGTACCAAAAAAACAAAACAACTCATAGGTGTAAGGTCCTGAGTTCGATCCCAGGTACCACACAAAAAAAATAACAACTAGTTTACATTTTTTTAAATGTGGTGCTGTAGATCAAATCCAGGGTACAAATTAAGTATATGCTCTGTCACTAAGCCACAACCCCTGGCCACTAATAATTTTAAATACATGATAGGTTACCACTGGATACATTTTCACTTATAAAAATTGGAGCTAAGGCAGGAGGATGGCCCTGAGTTTGAGGCCAGCCTGGGCTACATAGTGAGTTCAAGGCCAGCCTGAGGTATACCCCCACTCAGGGAGGAAGAGGGATCAAGTTAAATGTGAAAGGTATATAGTACATGAAAATTTTTTGTGGTAAAATATACATAAAATTTAGCACTTTAACCATTTTAAGTGCGTAATTTAGAGGCATTAAGTACATTAACATTTCTGAGTAATCATCGCCATTATTCACCCTCCAGAACTTTTTCACCGCACATCAAAACTGTACCATTAAACATTAATTCACTACTATTCTCTATTCCTCGGCCCCTGATAACTACTGTTTTTCTGTTTCCATCAATTTGACCATTCTAGGGATGTCATATAAGTGAATCGTGCAAAATTTATCCTTTGTGTTTGACTTATTTAGCATAATGTCTTCAAGGTCCATCTATGAATGTAGCATGCACAAAATTTTCCTTCCTTAAGGCTGACAATATTCAATTGTATGGATATACTACATTTTGCTTATCTATTCACCTGCTGATGGACACCTGGTTTGTTTCTACCTTTTGGCTATTGTGAACAGTGCTATTAAGAACATTAATGTACAAATGTGTTCAAGTTCCTCCTTTCAATTATTCTGGGTATATACCTAGAAGCAGAATTGCTAGATCTTACAGTAATTCTTTCATTTTTTAGGAAGTACCATACTATTTTTCACAGTGGCTGCACCATTTAACATTCCCATCAACAATGCACAAATGTCCCAATTTAACCATGTCTTTGGTAACACTTGGTATTTTGGGCATTTCTTGTTTCACAACGGTCATCCTAATGGGTTCAAATTGGTACCTAATTGTGGGATATACTTTTTAAAAAATAGGTTGTACACAAATATGTGAAGATGGCTAATGCCTCGTTCATAAATTTCTAAGATTTTTTTTTTGGAAAAAGGATCTCGCTAAGTAGTTTAGGCTGACTTTGAACCAAGATCATGTTTTAAGACTCTCCAAGTGCCAGACATGGTGGTGCACACCTGTAATCCCAGCAGTCAGGAGACTGAGGCAGGACAATCCTGGTAAGTTCAAGGTCAGCCTGGGCTCCATAGTGAGTTCAAGGCCAGCGTGAAAGTACATAGTGAGACTCTGTCTCAAAAAACCTAAAAAAAATAAAGAAAGAAAGAAAAAAAGAAGAAAGGAAAGAAAGGAAAGGAGAGGAGAGAAAAGAGAGTCTTCCACAAGGCTGGGTTTGTAGTTTGGTTGTGGGGTACTTCCCTAGTGTTCATGAAGCTCTGAGTTTGATGCCCAGCATTGCAAACAGGCCCCTTTCTCCTGCCACCACAGCCAGCATTTTGTTTTCTGGTACTGGGGATTGAATCAAAGCCTCTACTCCTGAGCTATATTATTTTTCTTTTGTTTTTGGTACCAGGGATCGAACTCGGGATCTTGTGCTTGTGGGGCAGGTGGCAAAACCACTGAGCTAAATCCCCAGCCCCATTATTTTTATTTTGAAACAAGGTCTTGCTAAGTTGTTAGGTCTGGCCTCTGACTTGTGATCCTCCTACCTTAGCCTCCCAAGTTCCAGGCATATGGTACTGTGCCCAGCTCACTCCAGGTTTTTGAATTGTTTTTTTTTTCTCATGCCATTTCAAGTAGCAAATTTCTCTTCCTTTTTTTGTGGAGCTGCAGATTGAACCTAGGGCCTTCACACTGAGCTATACCCCTAGCACTTATAAATTTTTTTTATATTTTAAGGCAGTCTCACTAAATCATTAAGTTGCCCAGGCTCAGCTTGAACTTGCAACTCTCCTCCCTCAGCCTCCCAAGACTGCTGGGTACAAATGCCATCTTCTTGCAGGATTCTACTTCACTGATCACAGTAATGCTCCACAGACAGATGTACCAGTCTACTATGTTACTATAATTCAATGACTGAAGCTTTCTACTTTATAAAGAAAAGAGGTTTGTTCACTTCACAGTTCTGGAGGTTTAAGGGCATGGCACTGATGTAGCTCGAGAGAGGACCTCATGGAGGACACCATCATGGCAGAAGCACATGTGAGAGGGAGAAATTACATAGTAAGACATGTAGCCACAGCAAAGAGAAGGGCAAATTTGTTCTTTTCATGCTAAGTTGGGTTCCCACAAAGGACCTTACTTCCTTTTGGGGCAATGTCCAATCACCTAATGACCTTTCACTAAGCCACACCCTTAAAGGTCCCACCACTTCAATGAAGACCAAGCTTCCAACACATGAATGTTTGGGACAGACTTTAACTATATCCAAGTCACAGTAGTGAGAACTTGACTCAAACTGAGTGTTAATGGCTTGTATCTAGATGTCCCCCCAAAGCCTCCTGCAGTCATAGGTAGAGCTTTTCAGAGGTGGCTGGATCTAGGGTGAGTGATGATGGGATCAAGAACTGGATGCTAAGATTAAGGGTGTGAGTGCTACCTGCCCTAGGAATGGGTATCCTGGATAATACATAAGGGACAGAAAGAGGTTTGTCACTAGCTTGCTGCTTGTTGCCTTCTGCCTACCTGCTCTGTGATGCCTCTCTGTCATGCCATCCTGGGGAGCCTGCCAACTATAGACTGAAACCCTTACAAACTGTGAGCTAAATAAACTTTTCCTCCTTTAACTTTGGGTACTGGGTATTTTGTCTCAGAAATGAGAAAAGTAACTAAGACACTGGGCAAGAATAAACCATTCCCATGATTATAGACCCAGTCCAGGTATGGGCATGACTCAAAGCTAGCAGAGGCCTTTCTCATAATTTTTTTTTAACTGTATATAGGTGGATGAAGAACCATTTCTTGATTGTTCAAGATGCCAGAGGATGTGTATATCCTCCTCCTTCAGGAAACAAGCAAGTCTGCAAAAGAAGAAAACTAAACCCACATTGGGAAGAATAGTCTTAACAAAATTGAAGGTCTGAGATTCAGCACCCCTAGCTGTTCAGTGACTCCTTTCTATTCTGTGAGCTATACAGTAGGACCTTTCCAACATAACTCACATTTTGCTGAAGTTAGTTCTCATTAGATGTTTAACCATTTTCAAATAGAGTGCTCTGGTAATTCAGGCCCTTTAGTATGGACCAACCAAACAAGTAATTACTGTACATGCAGAATAAACATCTCTAGGACAAAAGCCTATGGTACTGAATGAGAAAGTCAACCACAAGGTGTCTTACTTTTCTTGTTGCTGAGACAAAATACCTGACACCCAGAAGTTAAGGGAGGAAAAGTTTAACTTACACCTTGTAGAGAGAGATTCCAGTCCATAATCAGGGGCTCCAAGGCAGAGTGATACATATCAGAGGAACACTGCAGAAGAGGAACAGTTCATGGCGGCCAGAAGATAGCAAAAGCAACAAGGGAGCCCAACCCTTAACCACATTTTTCTGCCTCTTTTATCTTATCCAGACTGCCAAGGATTAGGGTGGTGATAAACCAATCAGTGGACTGATTTAGTAATTACATACACTTAATCCCAGCATTACACATTCTAGATTCAGCCATCTCTGTAAAAGCCCTATGACCACATGAGGCTTTGGGGGGACATCTAGACACAAACCATAATATTCCGCCCCTGCCCCCCTAAAGACTCATGCACATTCCTTTATGCAAAAGGCACTTAGTCCATCTCTAAGAGTTGCAAAAGTCCTAACAGTTTCAGCACTGCTGAAAACTCCAAGTCTAAAGTCTCCTCTGAGATTTAACGCAAACTCTTAACTGCAAGCCCCTGGACAAATGAAAAGAAAGTTAAACACTTTCAACATTCAATGGCACAAGATAGACATTTTCATTCCTAAAGTTACAAACATGAGGATACAAATGAATGGGACCAAAGCAAGTACAAAATTCGTCAGTGAAAATATTAAATTCCACAGTTCCACTTCCAGTATTCCCTGTAATTTGTGGCAAGTTGTGAACTTCAGAGGGCTCAAGTGGCTCTGCCCCTACAGCACTGCCTATGGTTGCAGCTCCCATGGCTTCTCTCTGGGCTCAACTCTCCTTCCTCCTTGCAGTTTTCCTCTGATGATCCACATTCCTGGCTTATCCAAACTTCTGGGGTCTCCACACACCTTCAGCTTCACACTCACAGCTTTACACTCTGCCCTCTCAGGAGCACACTGTCTGGCCTCCCAGGCCTTCTTCTGAATCTGAGTGTAAGCCTTCCCGAATCCACAACTCTTCATTCTACAGCAACGACCCCCCTTCTCTGGTACCAAATGTCAAAGAAAAGTAGGAAAGAGGTAAAAGATCACTTGGTCAAATTTCCTTTTTACCAGAGAACAAACAAGGTCTAGAGATAGCCAAAGCCACAACGCTACTAATGGAAACTAGTTTCCCCCCTCAAGTGCTAAGGACTTCTCTAGAGCTACCCTGAAAAAAATCTGAACTGAGATAATGATCATCCAGACCCTTACCTACCCCAACAAATCCATAAAAGCCAGTTTCATTCCTTTTGTTAATGGGCCAGTCTGATCAGCTTCATCAAAGCTACGCCCCCTTTATGCCCCATTTTCTAACTTTGCTTAATAAATCTATGCCTCTCACTGATGTGTTCTGAAATGCTTATCTGTGATGATATGCCAAGAACCTGTCTGGGGAGAGTTGAAATCCCCACCTCTTCTTTAGGAGGACATCTTCAGAGCCTATCGAGTAACAATCCTATGTCCAAATAATCATATACGTAGGCAAAAGTTTTAACTTTCGGTACTTCTTACTAGTGTACATAACAGACATACAAAGCTGCCTCCAAAATGAGAAACCGAATGCCAGAGATTCTTAACCTTGTTTATTCAGGAACCATTCGGTAGTCTATTAAAGTCTATGGACAACTTCTAAAAATGTTTTAAATATGAAAAAGTAATAATTTTGAAACAGTATGAAACATTTCAGGACATGGAAGACAATAAAGGAATCAAATATGAATTGTGTGATCATCCTACTACTGCCAAAGCAATAGGTCCTGCTAATACTGTTACAGTCTGTTGTCAAAATTCACAATCAAAAGAAACGCCACATTTCCATTAAACATTGGTTGAAATAAAGATGCAAATTTTTAATGTCTAAATTACTAGGTCCCTTGAATTCCATCCACACATCCAAGTTAAGAATATCACAATTCAGCCAGGCGTGGTGGTACATGCCTGTAAGTGCAGCACTTGGGAGGCTGAGGCAGGAGGACTGCCTTAAGTTCGAGGCCACCCTAAACTATACAATCCTGTCACAAAAAGTCGAAATTCATTTATTTACACAAAATGCTGCACAACCTTTAAAAAGATAAAATCAATAACACAGAGAGATAAAAGGAAGAGAAAGAGGGAAATTAACAGTGTGTTCAGAAAGATTTCATATATATTAGAAAAATACTGGGCCAACAGATCAAAATGTTAACATTAGTTATCTCTGAGTAGTGAGACTACATGATTCTTTCCCTTTCTTGTGTTTTCATCAAAAATTTTTTCACAGGCCAGGGATTTAGCTCAGTAGTTTCGCCGCCTACTGCACAAGCACAAGGACCCGAGTTTGATCCCCAGTACCAAAAAAAAAATTTTTCTTCACAATTATTACTATAATACAAAAACACATTTTTAATTCAGTGTCCAGGAGATTTTCCTCTTATCTTTCCTTTTTTTTTTGGTCCTAGGAATCAAACTCTGGACCTTGCCCTTGCAAGGCAGGCAACAGAACACCAAGCTAAATCCCTAGCTCACAAAAACACATTTTTAAGCAAGGTAAGGTGATTCAGATTTAACATCTTCAAAATAAATCTGCACTTTCCTTTTAATTCTTGCAAAGAAAAGCCCATATTAACAAGAGATTTCACATCTCACACCAGGATTTCAATGACAAAATGAAATTAAGATTATAACACAGTTTAAATACAGTGGACCCTTGATTTATGAACTCGATTGGTTCCCAAGGGCTGGTTGTAACTCAAGTTAATTTTAAGTCAATACAGCTGAGATTTGCATGTTTACCTGGGCACACACTATAGATAATAAGAGGCAGATGAAATTCTATTAACCTAATTAACCCAAATTGTTCATATATCAGGCTTGTTGTAACTTGAGGGTCCACTGTACATAATCCACACAACATTAAAAGTAGGAGGAACGCTGGAGTCTATTTAGTACAACCTTCATTTCACAGAACCCTCTCCCAAGTACTGATGCAGAAGACTTGACCCTTCATCTC
Organism: Heterocephalus glaber; assembly: GCF_000247695.1. The sequence goes on from NW_004624768.1 coordinate 18,430,273, forward strand.
TCTTCTCCTGTAGTCTCCTTTCCCCCATTAATTGTATTCATTTCTTCTTCAGTCAAAAATAGCTACATTTGAGAAATGGAACACACACATCAAAATGGGAGTAATTCTTACTGTGACAGACACACAATCAAGACTGTTCTCAGCAGCAAAGTTCTGACATTCCAGCAGATAGGGAAGGTACGATGTAGACCAAGGCTGTCAGAAATGAAACCCCACATTCCCTACTTTTTCAAGCAAGAAAAAGAGCACAAAACTTACTTCTGATGTCTAAGAAGAGGTAGGCAATTTATAACTATCACTATAATCTTCAAAACTACCCCCTGGAGAAGACGTTATTCCTAATTTTACCAATATTGGGTTCAAAAGAGGTAAAGCCATTTGACCAAGGTCACACAGCTAGCACTCAAATCCCGCTCCAAAACCATGTCCTTTTATCCTTATTCCCCTTATAAGTTTACATTTTATTGTAATAGTTCATTTTGTTAAAAAAAATCATGGCAACATACAAATATAAGTAAAAGATCTCTTTCATATCCCTACAATACTCCCTATTCTAAATCCTAGTCTCCCTCAAATTAACAGTTTAATAAGAGCTTCCTTTTATACCATTTTCTATACATTTGTGAATACCTTTTCCAATACTTTCACTATCCAACTGTAAGTCATGCCAATGTGATAGGTTAAAAAAGAATCTAAGTAACAAATGAGTGTCTTGCATGTCAGGCACTAGCTGGGTAACAGCAATGAGAAAAAAAAATAGCTAGAATTCTTGCTTTTAAGAATTTACAAGTCTTAGGGCTGGGGATTTAACTCAGTGGTGCCGCTGCCTGCCTAGCAAACACAAGGTCCTGCGTTCAATCCCCGGTACCACCAAAAAACCAAAAAAATTTACAAGTCTACTGGTAGAGATAAATATACAAATGATAAACTATGACTGAAGTGTAAGAAAAGAAAGTACATGACATAAAAGTATATGACATCATAAAGAAGGACGAGCTTCAGGCATTGATAGCTAAATGGATGGACCTTGAGATCATACTCTTAAGTGAAATAAATTGGACGCACATGTTTAAATATCACATTGTTTCTCTGTTGTGAGAAACTGAAAGCAGAAATAAGGACTAAAATGTATAACAGATATTGGGAAATGGGAAGAAAATGTTCTACTGGGAAGAGGAACAAAGGAAGGCAGAGGGAGAAAGGAAAGAAGGGACAAGGAAAAAAGTGAAAATAGAAGGAAAAAATGGAAACAAAGCTTTTGTACACAGGGAAGAGAAGAGGGACTGGGGGGGGCATGGGAAAAAAGGGATAGGATGTACCATGCACAGGTGCAAATTCCCTATGATGAGTGTTATCATTATGCATGCCTAAAATGTACCAATAAATGTTTTGCTATATTTAAAATATTTTAACAAAGGGAGGGGAGGTTAGGACATAGTCCAGTGGTAGAGCACTTGCTTAGCATGTGTGAGGCCTTGGGTTCAGTTTTAAAAAAAAAAAAAGGATATTTTATAGAAGAAAGACTCTCAGATTCTCCCATTTCTCTTCCTCTTCTCCTTTGAAGCCAATCCATATCCTAAATGGAGAAAGGGTCACAAGTAGCAGATACTGTGAGGTTGGCACTAATTATTTTCTTTTTTCTCTGTAACTAATTATCAAAAAGAAAATTACTCTCCCCCCAACACAACAGAAACAAAATGTAATTCTCAATTTCTCAAATTAAAAATGTGTCTTAACTGTTCAGAATTATTAGAAAATGTCGACAAGTAAATCTAGGTTAAGGCTATATAGGCATTATTTGTACAATTTTTTCACTCCTCCTAATGACTGAAAATATTCCAATTAAAAAATTGGAGAGAGGGCCAGGGATTTAGATCAGTGGTTCCACCGTCTGCCTCCCAAGTGCAAGGACCCAAGTTCGATCCCCGGTACCAAAAAAAAATTGGAAAGAGGCCAGGTACGGTGGTGCACACCTGTAATCCCAGCACTCAGGAGGCTGAGGCCGGAGGATTGCCAAGAGTTTGAGGCCAGCCTGGGCTACACAGTGAGTTCAAAGTCATCCTGAACTACACAGCAAGAACCTGTCTCAAAAAACAAAAACAAAAAAATTGGAAAGAAATTTTGTCATAGTTGGTAATACAGTAAAAGTAACTGTAGCTTAATTCATAAATAACTTTTGTACTCCCTATTTGTTTATCTTATAAAATTGTTACTTGCATTTTAATAATAAATGGTTTCTATTTTTATGTATTAAAAAATAAAGGTAAAAGTACATGGCAGGGTTCTTAAGTTTTACTGAAGAGTACAGTAATGGCTAAAATTTCTTTGGATAACTATACTTTTTATTCATCATGCTAATCTAATTTGTAATGTCCTTGATTATGAGATGGCTGAAGCATTTTCCCAAATAAAATAGCCAGGAGCTATAAAATTTCAGTTAATATCCTTTGTCCTCTTTAATGATGAATTCTTATCCTATGGAAAGAAGGTAAAAGTAGGTCTTTTCTTTTTATCACTAAGCTGGTATGTATTGTCTTCCGCAAGGTAAAGAAGGAACATCACCCCAAATGATTACATTTTCTAAGCACTAAATAGTATTTAAAGCACTTTAAACTCTAGAACTACAGTGGTACCTCCTCGGTTCATGAACTTAATTCTTTCCACAATTTTGCTTACAATCAAATTGCAAGCATATTCTGCAACCAGAATGGTGGAAAGAATTAAGTTCATGAACCGAAGTACCACTGTACTTGTGAAAGCCCCTAATTTTAAATCTTATTTTCCTTAAAAAATAATTGTATTAAACAGATTTTCTATCTCTTTTTCTGGGTTTTGGTTGGGAGTTATTTCAGTTACATTTTGTCCAGATAGCCAAATTGCTGGTAAAAACCAAAGCTGAACTGATCTGCATAAAACTGTACTCACAGATTAGTTTGGATTTCTTTGTTCAGCAGCAAAGAATCTAAGGACACAGGTTTAAGCTGGCTTCATAGCTATTCTAAAATTGTATTCGCACCTGAACACACACCTTTACACTTAGGGAATACAACACAGGTCTGAATTTTCCCGGCCATTATTAACATAAGATGAAGTTAACATTGTCAGCAAAAGATGTTTGCTGGTATAAGCCCATTTTTAAGCACTTTCCCTACGGGATTTTATTCATTAAGAACTAGGTTACAACAAATTAAAAAGCTACACATCTTTTTACCTCCCCAACAAAGGAGGTAACCACAACTATCTTTAAGGAAGTTTGATTTTTTCAGGGTCTGGTAGCATTTCTGTCCCCATAGAAAAAAAGTTTAGCAGTAAATTCAACACAAGAAAAACAGAACAAAACAAAAACCCAGAAAGGGTAACAGCTTTTAAAAAATCCACTCCTGGGGCTGGGGATTTAGCTCAGTGGTTTCGCCACCTGCTGCGTAAGCACAAGGACCCGAGTTTGATCTCCAGTACCAAAAAAAAAAAAAAAAAAAAAATCCACTCATGAAGGGAAATAGAACTTAAAATGATATATTATCTCCTCCCCGCCATACCAGGGGTCAAACTCAGGACCCTGTGCTACATCCCCAGCCCAGGACTTAAAATGAGAATTCTGCTTATCAAGCTAAAAAAATTTAAGTTATAATATTCAAGAGTAATCATCAATTTGATAATTTTCTATAGCATGACAGCAAATTATGGAAGAGATCAAACAAGAATCGAGTTTTCATACATCATCAAGCATTTAAAATATTCAAACTGCTTAAAACCAATTATAAGACTTTCCTAAGTACTAAAGGATGCTAAGTTTTCCCTATGAAGATATTTGTCAATGCTATTAAATAGTGGAAAAACCCAGAAATAATTCCTCAAAATGGATTATTAACTTAGTCATCAAAATAAAGGTCCTTCCCAAGGCCTTGCTATTTTACTCTGGTCTTAAACCAATCTCTACATGGGTGGTGACTTGTCATCAGCTTCAAAGTCACTTTCTCAGAGTGACTTCCCTAAATTGTTTCCTCATGTAACAACTGATGTAACCACTAATCCTCTGCTCACATGGCACTGCTTAATTTTTGTATTAACTGGCATACTGTTAATTCCCCACTATACTTCTGTAGCTATATACATACAATTCATAGTTTTTCTACAGGAAAAAAGACTGATCTGTTCACATCTGTATTCACAACACCCAGAACAGTTTATTATCTGTTGACTTAAGGAACAGTCTCTTTACGAAGTGTGCTTCTCATTACATTTTTTAAAACCAGGTTGTTAGTCTCGTTCTTATTAATAATTCAATTTAAGAAATTTAATTCTGTTATGTATTACAAATATTTTTCCTCTTTACATAATTCATCCATTTAAATTATACAATTCAAACCTGGGCACTGTGGTATGTACCTGTAGTCTCTGCTACTCAGGAGGCTGAGGCAGGAGGATCACTTGAGCCCACCCCTGGAGATAAGCCTGGGTAACACAAGACAAATCCCATCTAAAAATAATTTCTTTTTATTTTTCTGAGACAAGATTTCACTATATAGTCCAGGCTAGCCTTGAACTTGCTATGTAACTCAGGTTGCCGTTGAATCCATTATCCTCCTGCCTTAGATTCCTGAGTGTTAGGAATATAGGCATGTGCCACCACATCACCAGCTCAAAAATTTTTTTTGTTGTGGTACTGGGGATTGAAACCAGGGCCTTTGCACTAAACTACATCCCTATTCCTTTTCAAATTTTCTTTTTATTTTGAGACAGTCTCTCGCTAAGGCACTTAATTGTCCAGGCTGGGCTTGAATTTACAATCCTCCTGCCTCAGTCTCCCAGAGTGCTGAAATTACAGGTGTCCCCCACCATGCTAACCTAACAAAAAATAATTTTAAATAATGCAAGTGCAGTAGTGCACTCCTGTAATCCCACCTACTAGGGAGGAAGAGGTACAAAGATTACAAATTCAAGCCCAAGTCAAGCAATGTAGTGAAAACCTGTCTCAAAACTAAAAAATAGCCTGGGGATACAGCTCAGTGTTAGAAGACCCCAGGCTTCAATCTCCATTTCAGCCAAGAAGAAAACAGTTCAGTGGTTTATCTATCATTCAATTTTAGAACACTCCAAAAATAAATTTGTACCCTCTAGTGGTCATTCTTGCCGCCTTTCAACTTCTCTCACCCCTAGGCACCTCTCATCTATAGACATTTTCTGTGTTTAGAATTCACGTCTTCTGGATATTTCATGGAAGGAGAATCATACAATATGTTGTCCTTTTTAAAAAGGTTTTCTAAAGAAAGCTTTGTTTAGCATGTTTTCAAAGTTCATATATGTTGCACCATAGATGAATACTATGCCTATTTTTGCTGAGCAATATTCCATTGTATCAATATTTTATCTAATCAGATGACACTGGAGTTGTTTCTATATTTGGAATATTACAAATAATATTGTTATAAATGTACACATATACAGTTTTCTGTGGATTGTTTTTGTTTTGAGACAGGGTCTCACTATGTAGTTTAGGCTGGCCTTGAATTCACTATATAGCCCAGGATTACCTTGAACTCACAGCTATCCTCCTGCCTCAGCCTCCCAAGTGCTGGGATTACAGGGATGAGCCACCATTCCAAGCCTTGGATCTAGGTTTTCATTTTTCTCAGGGAGTAAATTTTACCTAGGAGTAAATTTCTGGGTCATATAGTAACTCTATGCTTAACTTTTTTTTGAGACAGGGTCTTGCTACATAGTTCAGGCTGGCCTCAAACTCTGAGGGGTCCTCCTGCCTCAGCCTCCTGAATGCTGAGGTTACAGGCATGTGCCACCACACCCAGCTATGTTTAACTTTGAGTACCATCAAACTGCTTTCTAAAGCAGCTACAACATTTCATGTTAGCAATGTATCAGAGTTCCAGTGTTTCCACATCTTGATCAGTCACTGTTATTACCTTTTCAATAAAATAAAATAAATATATACATAATCATCCTACTAGGTATGAAAAGGCTCAACTGTTCAAAGATTGATCTGAACAAAAAAGGGTAATTGCAATGGATCAAGATACATAAAACATTAAATCCACAAGCTCATCACAATACTGAGAAAAAAATCAGCTCCATAGTAAAGAAACTAAAGAAAATGCAAGCATTTGTCTTTTCTGCGTTCTATTTTTGGGAGGTTAACCAAACTGTTGATGAAAATAAGTGTAACGTTCACAAGTTTATTAGCTAATATTTGAAGAAGTTAATTAGAAATATGCTATTTGGCAACTCCTAAGGTACTAATGAAATCTAGGTGGTGGTCATCAATGGCTGCTGATGTCCCTTACAGAAGTCACCAATTACTACTGTCATGGGGATGCAGTCAATAACATCTATACTGTGGATATTTCTATAGGGCAAATGATCTGGTTTTCTCAACAAATAAATTGCAAGAGGGAGAAAAGAGATGGAGGAAGCAACTATAGACTAAAAGTGACTTGACAATCACAGTGTATGTTTACCTGACCTACAAGAAGTCCAAACAAATAGGACTCATTTCCATTTAGAGCCCACAAGAAAATGCAATGCTCCACTCTCTCAAGTATGTAGTAAAACTTGGAGTCATTCATATCCTTGATGGCACAACATTCTGACCCAATTCAATAATCTTTTAATGAGGTCTCACTATCCTTCCCAGGCTGGTATGGAACTCCTTGGCTCAAGCAATCCTCTTGTTTCAGCCTCCTGAGTAGCTGGGATTACAGGCATGTGCCACTGGACCTGGCTGAGATTTGAAGAACTCTTAAAAAATAATCCCCTGGGCTTGGTGGTGCACACCTGTAATTCAGATACCTGAGACACTGAGGCAGGAGATCATAATTTTGAGGCCAGTCTGAGAAACCTGGCTAGAATCTTTCATAAAATGCTAAGAATATAGCTCAATTATATCACGTTTATCTAAATAATGGCAAGAGTCCTGAGTTCAATTTCCAGCACTGTGCTGAACAAAAATTCCAACATACACTACTAACCAGGTTGTGTCATAAAATACAAGATCTCTAACAAATTGAAAAATTATCATTCAAAAGTATCTAAATGAAGCTAGTATAAATTAATGAATATCAAATAAACTTCAAAGCAAAAACAATTAACTTCAAAGTAAAAGTAATAGGGCATTTCCTAGGTATCCAGAGATCAGTCCAAAAGAAAGATATAATTCTAAAATAACACCCTATAAAAATTAAAGCAAACAGTTCACCCCTCAACATATCTACAAGGAGAATCACTCAAGGCTACAATAAAAATTAGACATTTCATCACATTTCTCCTAGGTAAGTGATAGAACAAGTAAAACCTACAAAAGACCTGAGAATTTATAAGATCTGTAAGGTAAAATTAACAAGTTTGACCTAATTCATATAAATGGAACACTGCATTCAACATCTGCTCAGTATTACACAGAACCTTTAATAAAGTACAGTGAAGTATATGTTGGGCCATAAAGCAAATCTCAATAAATTTTAAAGACAAATCATATGGAAGATATTCTGTGATCACAGAATTAAGATAAAGATCTATAACAAAGACAACTAAAAAGTTCCAGATGTTTTGGAGCTAAATCACATACTTCTTCAGGGGTCAACAAGACATCCAGTAGATATAAGAAAATATTTTCAAGTGTATGATAATTTAAAATACTTCACAATTCATAGAATGCATTTAAATCCCCACTTAGAGGGAAACTCACAATCTTTGGTACAGGTACTGGGAAGATTAAAAATCAACAATCAACGTGACAGCAGTGAAATGGCAGGACAGGGACCTCTGAAAATTCCTTCCTCCCTAAAAGCAATGAGAATGCTGGCAAAAAGTAGACATAACCAACTTTTTCAGAATTCTAGAAACTAACAGGCTTGCAATAATCTGGGAAGCACACACTTGTAAAAAATCAAAAACAAAACAGTTAAATCTTGGTAAGAACAGCAAGCACTATTCCTATCCTGTTCTTAGTTCTGCTGTAACCTTGAAAACCAACATCCTGAAATCACTGTGAAAATTAGCAGTTTTGCTGCCACTGAATGGGGTAGCATACCTGAAGCTCAAGCCCCATCTCAAGACAGGAGTTGTTACTTGACACCCTGCAAGACTCCACTTCTAAGGCTATCTTTATTCGACGTGCCTCAGGGCTCAACCAGTAGGAACAGCCATTCCCCTGGGGAAATTTGTTTAAAAAACAATCAGAGGCAAGGACTAAACATTTTGGGTATCTGAGGCAGTAGATAACAGTTCATAAAAACAGGTGAACCAAAAAAGCTTAATTTAAAAGGAAAGCTAGAGAATGAGATCTGTATTTCATTTCAAAAGCTCAACAGATTCCTGAATGTTTGCAAAAGAATTGAACAGATTCTCAGCTTTCACTTCTGGTTAACTATGAGGGTTTGCACAAGCAGGAAGTCAAGACTTCTCAGTTGTAAGATGCCTGGCTGGTTGCAGAAGGCATCCTCGGCTCCTGGGCAAAGACTGGAAGGCTTACTGATTCTAGGAATGTAAGGCTTTCTGTCCAATCATTAGTTGACCAGTAATACAACCAAGTAGAGACTTCAGTAGCCACATATGAAAAAAAATTCAAACTTTACTGAATTAGTCAAGAAAAATCACTGAACAAGCAACAGCAAGAACTCCTCCTCCTAGAGGTGGTATAATCTGACTTTCAGAATTTGTCTAGTATCTAGTTTCCAATAAAAAATTTGTAAGATTTGCAAAGAAACAAGAAAATACAGCCCACTCATGGAGGAAACAAATCAACTTTCCCCAACAAAGGCTAGATATTACCTTCAGCTATTTTAAATATGCATGAAGAACCAACCTATGGAACTACAATATAAGAAAGTCTCTACTGGCCAGGGATTTAGCTCAGTGGTTCCACCGCCTGCCTCATAAGTGCAAGATGCCGAGTTCGATCCCCAGTACCAAAAAGAAAAAGAATGTCTCTACAGAGAATATCATAAAGATGTAGAAGTTACAACTAAAGAACAAATTGGAAATTCTGCAACTGAGGAATACAATAAATGAAATTAAAAATTCACCAAAGGACTTCAATAGCAGTTTTAAAAGGAAGAAGAAAGAATTAGCAAACTTAAAGACAGGGCCATTGAGATTACCTAGTGTGAGGAAGAGGAAAAAAAGAAGAATGAAGAAAAATGAACAGAGTCACAGAAATCTCTGGGCTATAATATAGATAGATATTAGACAGTCCAAAGGAGAGATGAAAAAGAAAGGAACAGAAAGAGGAGTGGAAGGAAATTTTGATGAATAATATTAATCTACACATTTAAGAAACTCAATGAACTCCAAACAGGATAAACAGTTATATCAAAACACATAAAACTGTCAAAAGCATCTTGAAAATGGCACAAGAGGTGTATACAAAGAATCCTCAATAAGACTAACAGCTGATTGGCTGGGGATTTAGCTCAGTGGTTTCGCTGCCTGCTGCACAAGCACAAGGACCGAGTTCAATCCCCGTACCAAAAAAAAAAACAACAAAGACTAACAGCTGATTTATCAGAAACTGGAGTCAAAAGGTAGCAGAATGACACATTCAAAATGTTTATTTAAAAAAAAACTCAACCAGGAATTTTATATCAGCAAAACTATCCCTCAAATACGAAGGACAATTTAAGACATTGCCAGATAAACAGTCTGTCACTAGTAAACCCACCCTATAAGAAATACCAAAGGGAATCCAAGAAATACTAAATGGAGTCCTTCATGCTGAAATAAAAGGACCCGACACAGTGTGATATACATAAAGTAATGAAGAATGCAAAAAAGTAACTACATATATAAAAATAAAAGCAAATTTTTGTAACTTTCATCTATCTGATTTAAAAGATAACCAGAGAAGGGGTGGGAATATGTTATTAAAGAGTACAAAGATTTTGGTTCTGCCACTTGCCTCGGAGGTGCAAGGTCCTGAGTTCAATCCTCAGTACCAAAAAAAAAAAAAAGTACAAAGTTTCAGTTGAGTTCTGGAAATCTATATAGAATGATTGTGACTGGAGTTTATGATAATGGATTGGGCTGGTTGTGTACCTCAGTGGTACAACGTTTGCTAAGCATGGGCAAGGCTTGGGTTCCATCCATAGCAAATAATAATGAATTGAAGATGGCTGAGAGTGGGCCTTAAATGTTTTCACCACAAAATAGTAAGTATGTAAAATGGTAGATAATTGACTTGACCACTTCCTATTTTATATATATATCAAAACATTTCACAGTATATCACAAACATACACAAATTTTCTTTGTCAATTATACCTTAATAAAACTAGGAGAGAGAAAAAGTAAAAAAGGTATCTGAATAAAGCAGATATATATACCTGTATAGGCATACAATGTATAAAGATGCAACTTACATGACATTAAAGGCACAAAAGAGAGGGAACAGAGTGATACTGGCATAAAGTTTTTAATATACAACTGAAATTAAACTGGTACTAATCTGAACTAGACTGCTATAAATTAAGATGCGAGTTGTAATTTCCTAGGCAGCCACTAACAAAAAAACTCAAAAATATATACTAAAATGAGAAGAGAATTAAAATCTCACCTTCACACTAGAAAAATACATAACACAAAAAGGCACTAATGGATGAGTAAAAAGACATGGAAAACAATTAGCAAAATTGCAGATACACACACACACAACATACAAAACCTTACAATCTTATCAGTAACTGCCACAGAGCCCTGTAGTCAGGTTTCAGTACTCACCTGCCCAGTATACAATGCAGGCCTGAGAAAAAAATACACTAAGAGACAGAACTAGGAGAGAAAGCGGGGTTCCAGTATGACCAATGCCGGTGCAATCGACAAAGGCACTGGCCAGTCCCACTGGCTTTTACTGGCAATCAATTGGGTTAAAGGCAAGCTATGAGTGGTTTTTATGGAAATTAATGTAAACAAGGCTCATAAAGGACAAGACAAAGTATTTAATTAGGAACAGAATAGACAAAATATATGGTTGCAATCAGAATATTGTCCTTCTAGTTAGAAAGTTTTAGTTGTGGGAATGGAATCTGAGTGTGAGTTACTCTGACCTCCGCACGTAGGCTTTGGCCAGACTCACTTCTCAAAACAAGCCAATTGTGGGGTTAACTCTTTACAGCCTGCTTTGGACATAATCAATATTATGGTCTTCTACAAGTAATCACATTAAATTTAGATGGGTTAAACTCTCCCAATAAAAGACAGAGATGGGGGGCTGGGGATTTAGCTCAGTGGTTTCGCCGCCTACTGTGCAAGCGCAAGGACCCGAGTTTGATCCCCAGTACCAAAAAATAAAAAAAAATAAGAAAAGACAGAGATGAGCGGAATAGATTTTTTAAAAGCATTATCCAAGCTGGCTGGGTATGGTGGAACACACCTATAAAATCCCAGTGACTTGGGAGGCTGTAGCAAGAGGACAGAAAGTTTGTGGTGAGCCAGGGAAACTTCATGAGATCTCATCTCAAAGTAAAAAATAATTTAACCTATTAATAAATTAAAATTTTTAAACTGGCAAAATGGTGATTGCCAAAGGCTGGAGGGTGGAGTAGGTGGTACAGGAAATGAGGAAATAATGGCCAAAGGATACAAAGCTTAATAGACTGAATTTAAGTAAGGTGATTTTCTGAGATATATTGCATATCATGATGAATACACTAATAAGTACCAATGCACTGTACGCTTCAAAATTGCTAAGACTAAGTTCCAAATACTCTTACCATAAAAAGTATTTGAGGTGATGGATAGGTTCATTAGCTAGATTATTCTACATTGTATTAATGAATCATAGTATCACTTTGAATTCCATAAACATAACCAACTATAATTGTCAATTTACAATCAAAAAAATTAAAACAAGAGGGACTGGGATGTAGCTCATTAGTAGAGCACTTGCTTAGCATTGGAAAGACCCTGTATTCAATCCCCATCATGAACAACAAAACAAAACCCAAAACAAAAAATTAAATGGGCAAAGATATGAAGAGCCATTTGTCCAAAGAAAAATACACACATGGCCCATGAGCTCAACATCACTAAAGAAATGTATATCAAAACCACAATGAAGGAGCTAGAGGGAAACTCAGTGGTGAAGTTCTTGCCTAGCATGTACAAGGATCTGAGTTCAATCTTCAGCACTGAAAACCAAAACAAAAACCGAAACAAAACCAAAACCCAAACCCACAACAAAATACTTCACATCTATCTGGACTACTTTTGACTATAATCAAAAAGACAACGCCTTGCAAGTGGAGGAACCCAAGTTCGATCCCCGGTACCAAAAAAAAAAAAGACAACAAAATGTATTGATGAGGATATGGAAAAACTCAAACCCTCATACAATGCTAGTAGGAATATAAAATTATGTAACTGCTTTGGAAAAACAGTTTGACATTTCCTCAAAGAGTTGAATATTGGTGTGTATGGAGATACATACCTGTAATCCCAACATTCTGGATGGCTGAAGCTGGAGGATTCCAAGTTTGAACCCAGCCTGGACAATTTAGTGAGACTCTGTCTCAAAATAACAAAAAAAGGGCTGGGGATTTAGCTCAGTATGAAGGTTTTGGGTTCAATCTCCAGTACTGTTCTCCCCCTAACCCCAAACATACACAGGAGAAAATATTTGTAATATATACTTCAGATACAGAACTTACACACAGAATATATAAAGAACTGGAGCAAGTAAACAAGATAAAGGTAGATAACTCTAAAGGAAAATGAGGGTAAGAACTGAAGAGACACTTCAAGATAGATAATATCCAATAGCCAATAAATATTAAGATGCTCAACTTCAATAATTATCAGGGGAATGAAAACTAAAAGCATAAAACAGATAGCACTACATAGTGACCAAAATGACTAAAATTAAGAAGAAAGTATCAACTGTTGGTAAGGATGAGGAACAACCCACATTACCATAATACATTACTGCAAAAGTAAACTGGTAGAACTACTCTGAAAAACTGACAGCACCTCTTAAAGCTGAACTTTTGCTTTCTTTACAACCCAACAATCTGTCTCTTAGGAATATACCCCGTAGATATAAATTCAGTAAAAATGTGTTACAGCAGCAGTATTCACAATAGCCCCAAATTTAAGACTACCCAAATGCCTATTGACAGAATGAATGAGCATTAGTATATTCATAAAGAATACTGATTAACAACGAAAATAAATGATCCACAACCACTGGTTGCATTTTAGATGAATTTCATACCTAATGAGTACATGTACATATTTATGATTTCATTTTCTCAGTCAGGCAGAACTAATCTATGCAGTCAGATGTCAGCATGGTGATCAGCATGGTGATGAGCCTTCATGTATTAAGACAGCAAAAGGGTTACAAAGGGGCTCTGGTATACTGTTAATTTTTCCCTCTATATGTGTAGATGACTGGATGTACAAATGGTACTCAGTATGGAATAATTCACTGAACAGTATACTTTGCGTACTTTTCTGTAAGTACCAAAGGTGTATGCAAAAGTATGTGCATCTTTTCAAACAAGATCAAATTTCTGGTTCCCACAGAAAAATTATAGCATATTACACTTTAATAAAAAGTTAAATCAGGCCGGGGATTTAGCTCAGTGGTTCTGCTGCCTGCCTCACAAGCACAAGGTCCCGAGTTCAATCCCCGGTACCAAAAAAATAAAAAGTTAAATCTTGGCCAGAGATTTAGCTCAGTGGTGCTGCACCTGCCTTGCAAATACAAGGTCCTGAGTTTGATCCCCCAGTACCAGGAAAAAAAGGAAAAAAAAGGAAATAGGAAATGTTATATCTTCATCACTTAACTGTTAATGTCAAACCACTAATGTTCCATAGAAATTTATTTTATGGGAAAAGAGCTGCTGAGAGTAATTTCAGTCATCTCCTATTAGCTGTGACTAAATGTATCAAACTTAGTTTTCGAATAACTTTATAGATAATTCAGTGATGATATGGCTTATGATCCTCCAGAATAAAAAAGAAGAGGAGAGGGCCAGGGATTTAGCTCACTGGTTCCTCTGCCTGGCCCGTAAGCGCAAGGACCTGAGTTCGATCCCCAGTACCAAAAAAAAAAGAAGACCAGAAATTCATTGTCAGGCTACAACTATACAATTGTACAGCTATACAATTCTTTTCTTCCTAAAAAGTCAGCAGACCATTTAAACCGGAGTTTCAGAAAGTGAGAGCTCTTCACTTGTGGTATGTGCTATCCTGTGTGGGAACCATACCACAGAAGGAAAAAGAAACTTTAAAATCAGCATACTGTATTAGTCTTATATCTTACTTTGAACTATGTACTTTGGCTAATCAATTCCTCTTCTGAAACATCTAAGCTATTCTGACTGATTATTAAGAAGTCTCATCTCAAAAAAATAGAAGTCTCATCTCAGTGAGTTAATATAAAACTTTTTGCTCCGGTGGTTGCTCCCAGCCACAGTACCATATACTGTATATTAAATTTCTCTGTCCATCTAGCAGTGAAGATGTCCCTTAGCAGTATCTTACCACTTTCATACCATTATAAAAACTGTTACTAAAAACTCAGTTCATTAGTGCTTTAATCACCTGTCCATTTAAGCTCATTTCCTCCCATTCCCAACAGAGTTGTGCTTTAGGAACTAAGGAAGGTGGAAAGGGCTAAGTAGCAGGCAAGGTTCTCACAAGAAATGTGACCCTTCCCAGCTCCCACTACCCCTCAGCAACATGGGCCTTACTGGGATACTAACCAAAAATCTCAGGTCTTTTGCAGAATGCTCCTAAACCATGGAAGGTCATAACTTTTTTTTTCTTGTGGTACTGAGGATTGAATCCAGGAATCTGCACTAAGCTACATCCCCAGCCCTTTTTTGAGACAGGGTTTCACTAAGTCAAGGTGTTCAGGCTGGGCTGAAACTTTTGACCCTCTAGAGTACTAGAATTATAGGCACTGGACACCATGCCGTGTAGGAGATCACAACTTCCTTGTGTGTTAACTGGAGGGATTCAGACATTTCTAACTACCCTCCTTTCCTACCCTATTTTCTTTCAATTTCTTGTTCATCTTTCCTTAGGGGTAGATAAGAAATCCACTGTCTATCCAGGAGCTTATCCTTGCCTTCTTTTTTGGCAACACCCTCAATCTATACAAATGCTTCTCTCAGAAGACCTTCTCCTGCCGAGGATTTAGCTCAGTGGTTCCGGTGCCTGCCTCACAAGTACAAGGTTCCAGTTCGATCCCTGGTACCAAAAAAAAGACCTCCTTCCTCGGCCTGAAAGAAGTGGCATCCCACTCCACCCTTCTCCACTGAGAAGGGGTGAGAATCACTCCATATGCTACCCTCCCTGTATGGACTTCATGTACTGTGCAGATCAGGTGTCTTAGTTACCTACTTCTCTTGTTGTTGAGACAAATTACCCAACATCCAAAGTTGAGGGAAGAAAGGTTTATTTTTGGCTCACAGTTTGTAAAGGTTTCAGTCCAAGGCTCCAAGGCAGGGTTTCATGGCAGAGGAGAAACAGTTCATGGCAGGCAGCAAACACCAAGCAACAAGTTGTGACCCTCATTCTGTCCCTTATATCTTATCCAGGATATTCTCACCCTTAGGGCCCATAGCACTCACAACCAGGGTGGGGTAGCCTTAATCCTAGCATGGCACCATGCATCAATCCCAGCATCACATCCTTGATCCCAGGAACTCCCACCCTACATCCAGCAACCTCTGAAAATCCCCACCTGTAACTGCATGAAGTTCTAGTGGGATATCTAGATACAAGCCATAACACCAGGGGAAGAGGAATTTGTGACAGCAGGAACTGTTTTATGGCCTTTTGGTAAACCCCATGGGGAGTTATCTGCATTCTGCTACTCCCCTCAACTTTTTTTTTTTTTTTTTAAACTGCTGGGTATTGAATCCATAGCCTCCCACATGTAGGCCAAGCACTCTACTGCTGAGCTATACCACCAGGTGGCCCCACTTAAGGAATTTTATTACACTATGGGTTACTTAACACCTCTTCATTCTCAGCTTTGGCCTCTCATAGCCAATTCTAGGTTAACAGAAAAAAATATATACTCAATATCTAACTACACTGTAAAATAATTTTAACTCTCTTTAAAAGCCTATTTCAAATGCTATTTCCCCCAAAGTTTTTCCCAGTTCCCTAATATTCCCTCTTTTGATTGTGTCACAGCAGTTTTCCAATAATGGTTTGTCAATTGAGTGTGTACTTTTGTCACCACTCATTACATTGTATTCAATATTTTGTCACTGCTAGCATAAAGTCCTGAAAGTGACTTACACTCAAACATTTGTTCAAATGAAAAAAAGGTAACATACAACTTTTGCAAATTTAGGCATGTCTGGGTAAAATAAATTAACTGTGCAATTTTAATTATGACAACTGAATATGAATATTAGCAACCCATGATCTTTTACTTTGTCAAAGTCCAATGAGAAAATAAAATCTGATGTATGCAAAATGCAAATATCAATATGAAACAGTAGGATATACCATTTTTAAACATTTTTATCATAAAATCTTTATTGTAGAACTGGTGGGAAAAGTATACAGAAAAAAGATGTTCCCTGTTACAGGTAAATCATTCAAGTCTTTTTCTATGCTTATGTATATATTTTGGGGCATACTGTTTTGTACTTTGCTTTTTTCATTCCAGATACTGTGATTATCATTCTTTTCCATTAAGAAGTCTTCTACGGGGGCGTGGAATTTAGCTCAGTGGTTTTGCCACCTGCTGCGCAAGCTCAAGGACCCAAGCTCAATCCCGAGTACCAAAAAAAAAAAAAAAGAAGTCTTCTACGGGGCTGGGGATTTAGCTCAGTGGCACCACACTTGCCTCACAAGCACAAGGTTCCGAGTTTGATCCCCGGTACCAAAAAAAAAAGAAGTCTTCTACAAACATCATATTTAGTGGTACATTTTCCCTGGTTATAAAATGTTGTCATAAACAATCTTAAATTTTTACAATCCTGGTTATTAGGCAACAAAATTTATCTTCATCAGAAGCTACAAGTTCAGGTTGTTTCTTAAGATGCTCATGAAAATATATTCCCCCTAACTTACTTTCTTATCATCACAGGATTTGCATTTCTGCTGGCCTAGGCTCGGATGCCTGGCCTGGTCTGTAAGTGGTTCTTGCTGGAGAGCCAGAAGAGGCTTACTGCAGGCCAGGCATCCCTGTTTCACCATTCATTAACAAGGGCTCACAGGCCTCAGTTGACATCTTAGGTGGGAAATACAGAGTGCTGACCATACAGTGGGGGCTCAGTACAGCTGAAGGGCTCTGAATACCAGCTACCTTGACAGGAACCTTTTCCACAATCCTTGGGTTCCCTCAAATCTGCAGTACTGCGTCCTCATCTGAGCCATAAAAAAACTTGTGAGGCAGGTTGGGCAGGTAACATTCTGTTCTACAGTTGGGAAAACTGTACTGACCTCTCTATCTCACTGTCCAACATCAAGCTTACAAGCTAGGTCTCCCAATTTTTCAATGTACTCTTCCCATTGTACCTCTTATATATGGGTAGTGAGAAAAATCTAGGGTTGAGACTGTATACCTTACAGTTCAGCCAACCAATGACCTGACAGAGGGTAATGGTAACACCCTGACCAGAGCCTGGCATCTCACCAGTGAGGCCACTGAGCTCCCTTGCAAAGTGCAAACATACACTTCTGAAAGCTCCTCATTCATCAAGCATGGGACTTTGTCTATACAGTTCAACAACCTACCACTAGCTAAAAAGGACTTTGCTATAAACTAAAAGATTTCCAGCATGCGTGAAGCAACCTGTGAAGTGTAGGTCACTCCTGATTATCTTTTGGAGGACAGTGCTGGGGATCAACTCAGGATCCTGCACAAACTAAGCACACACTCTACCACTGAACTACATACATCTGCAGCACAACCGTCATTTTTACTGAAATATAACCTATGCAATTTTCTCAACGGATAAAAAAACTTAACATGTATTAGAACCAAGAAGACTCTAAGTTTTAACACAGCGTAAGCTAATGTAGAGTCATCTTATAACTTACATTTTACATATACTCTTTTCTGGAAGTTAGAGGACATAAGCCCCTGTCCTCTGTAATATCTCCTCTCAGTTTACAGATGTCACAAATTAGTCTCTTTCATAAAGAGCTTCTCCTTCAAATGTTTACCTACTTATCACATACTCCTGCATTTTCATGGGAATTATTTCTAAGACCAAGATGAAAAATAAATAAAAAATGTATAACTAAAGAACAGAAATTATCAGTCCTTATTCTGAGAATCCTTGTTGTTGCCAAATTTTTCAAAGTCCATTTTAAAATTTAAAAATATATTCTTTCATCTAAAATAACTCAAAAATCATTCTATCAGCATTCTTAAAACTTGTTGTAACACCCACAAAAGATTATGAAACCCTGTTAGGATATGCACATCTCACTGGGAAGAGTCATCTTCAGGAAATGCTGCTCTCTGTCCCACCAATCTATCAAGTATTCTACATATCATTAAAAAGTCTGTTGACTCAAGGGCCAGGGATTTAGCTCAGCGGTTTCAGCGCCTGCTGCACAAGCGCAAGGTCCCAAGTTCAATCCCCGGACCAAAAAAAAGTCTGTTGACTCAATTCATGTTTAAAAGCTATTAAAACAGGCAAGAGGGGGCCAGGCATTTAGCTCAGTGGTTCCACCGCTTCCCTGCTAAGCACAAGGTCCTGAGTTTGATCCCTGGTACCAAAACAGAAACCCCCCAAAACAGGCAAGAGGTACATTGCCCAAAATTCTACTCAAATGTGGCTATTGAGGATGTGAAATGTAACTAGTTCATACTAAAATATTCTGGGAGATGAGAATTCTACCACTGAACCACCAATGCTACTCATACTAAAATATTTTGTAAGTGTAAAACACAAGATTGGATTTTGAAGTCTCCTAACAAAAAGACATAACTGGGCTGGGAATTTAGCTCAGTGGCACTGCACCTGCCTTGCAAAACACAAGGTCCTGAGTTCGATCCCTGGTACCAAAAAAAAAAACAAAACAAAAAAGACAACCATTTTTATACTGACATGTTGACATAGCAATGTTTTATATATGCTGGGCTGCATAAAATATTAAATTAATTTCATGTTACCTTTTATTTTTTCATACGATTAATAAAATCTATAATAAAACATAATTTGCATCATAGTTTTATACACATACACTCTTATTACTTTTGGCCTATACTTTCTTACCCAATATTCCTATATATCATAACATATATTTCTATATTCTAGTCACAGGCAGTCTTCACTCAAAGGAGGAATCTAATCCACAAAGCAAATCATAAAAGGGGCAAGTGCTGTCATTATCCACATGCTTCCCAAGAAAGATCTCCTAAAGGTACTGCTTAGAATAAAAGTAGGTCTACACATAAGCCTAGTGCATCCAAGGTTCCAAATCTAAATCACCTGGTAAATGATCATGCATTCCTCGATTTACTGGTGTAGTGCAGACTCTACTGAAATCCAAAGAATTGTCCAACATGGCATTTATCCTTCGAAAGATACTGGCATTGCTACATGTGGAGAGTGCAGGCGCTTCCTGATTTTCCCAGCAATCTTTTATCCTTCCTGTTTCTTCTTCCTAGAGAGAGAAAAAAGATACTTAGGTCTTCTATACTCCTTTATAATAAACACAGAGATCCTTTAGAACACCATGAGTTAGATAAAATAACAAGGCCCCAAGTTTCTTGCCAGTATATTAAAATGAGTGTTAAAGTCTTTGTAAATAGGGAGAGGTAGAGGGGTTGAAGGGAGGGCAGGGGAATAGGGGAAAAAAATAAGAACCAAGATATATTATGTAAAGGTACAAATTCCCAATAATGAATGTCAGCATATTATATACCTAAAATGTACCAATAAAATTAATGAATGAAAAAAAATAAAATGAGCGTTTTCTATGAACAAAAAACACTCAGAGAACTTTTTTTTTTTTGGTATCAGGGATCAAACTCAGGACCTTGAGCTTGTGAGGCAGGTGCCGTGCCACTGAGCTAAATCCCTGGCCCCAGAGAACTCTTCAGAGTATCAACCAAAATATAAAGATATTTCCTCAACAATCCTATCTAACGGGACGTAGGAATTGGCATGACATGGTAGCAGCAGCATGAGCTCAAGAACCAGAAAGATGTGGTTCCAATCTTGGGGAATATCCATACCCCAGAATACTGTTTGGCATAAAGGAATGTAGTACTGAGACATATTAAAGCATTGAAAAAAATTTCAAAAGTATGCTAAGTGAAAGAAGCCAGTCGTAAAAGACTACATATTATGTGAGCACATTTGTATGAAACATTTAGAATAAGAAATATAAAGATCATTCGTCAAGAGTTGGTAGAGAGGCCTGGTAGGGGTAGTGGCTAATGACAACAAAGTTTATTTTGAGTTGGTGGGAGATTCTAAAATTACATTGTGGTAATGGTTGCACAGATCTGTAGTATTACTAATAAACTAATGAGTTATACACTGAAAGGTGAAAACTTTATGATATGTAAATTATATCTCAATACAGCTCTTTGAAATTTTTGGTTTTACCATTTATTGGTTGGGTGATGTTAGTTACCTAAGCCTTGCACCTCCCAAGGTTTCCCCACCTATGAAATGAGAAAAGGTACCCCAAAACTTTTTGATGACATGTATAAAGCATTCAGTACAGTAGTACAGCACACAACAGCTACTATTTTTACATCTTAAGATTTAATTGAAAAAGATGTGGTAAACAAAATCACCCAAAAGGAATGTGGACATTAAAAGTACATTCGGCTGGGGATTTAGCTCAGTGGCACTACACCTGACTTGCAAGCGCAAGGTCCTGAGTTTGATCCTCGGTACTGCAAAAAAAGAAGAAAAAAAAAAAAGTACATGCAACTCTTATTTACTGGTATGAGAAGACAAAAAACATTACTGAAAGAAAAAAAGCACTTCTACATACAGAATTATGAACTGAACTCCACATAAAAACTATCAGTGGTGGCCAGGGATTTAGCTCAGTGGTTTCGCCGCCTGCTGCACAAGCGCAAGGACCCGAGTTCGATCCCCGGTACCCAAAAAAAAAAACTAGCGGTGGTCTCCACCTTAGCAAATAAAGTCACCACTTGCCAGATATTCAAGAAAGAAATCCAAGTACTATTTATCACTGTTTTATTTTTTCCTTTTGTCATTACTAGAGGTTGAATCCAGGGTCTGTGTACTGAGCTACATTCCCAGCCCTTTAAAAAAAATTTTTTTACTTTGAAGACAGTGTCTTATCAAATCACTAAGTTGCCCAGGCTGGGCTTGAACTCTCAATCCTCCTGCCTCAGGCCCCCCAGGGTGCTGGTATTATAGGCATGTACCATCATGCCCAGCTCCATTCTTCACTCTTCACACTTCCTGACCTTCCACATCTACTGCCGGACACTGCTAACAATAAAACATTGGTTTATAGGCTGAATCTTCTAAGGAGAATGTGCTTTAGTAGTTCTATCATTCCCAATTATTTTGGGAAAAACAAAAAGCAGACCAAGCAAGGAAAATGGTACATACTTACCATCTTATAGCTGATCTCATGAAAACAAAACAAAAAACCCTAATGTCATTTTGTCTATCCTATTAAAATCTAGGTGAGCAACAGAATGACCCACTGAGTTTAGTTTTATAAACTGCAGGAGGACCTTAGAGGGACAGACTCCAATTCCACTTTAGCATCAACCTCTTGAAAAGATTGGTATCTTCTGCAAGCTGCAAAGAGAACCAGAATACACGATTTGCAGGGTTGTTTTCCTAAACCTAAGAGGAGACACTCATACAGTCATTTTTACATTTCTATGATGATTCAGAATTTCACTAAGGTAAATTCATAAAGGCTAAAATGCAAGTATTTACAATTTGCTGATCTTAAGGCTAATTGCTCCATTTATTCACTACCTAATAAACATTAGCTGATTGCCTGCTATCTACAGTGAACAGCCCAAGAGTCAGAAGATTAGATACTCAATCAAAAGAAAGTTCTGAAGTATCAATAAGGAACTAAGAGCTGATCATGTTGGACATGTTAGCACTGTCTTCTAAATCTGAGGTCATAAACTTTTTGAAGACCCTTTTAATACACAAAAACTAACCTAAGTTTTATTTACTACAATAGAACTACTACATATATGGATTCCCAGATCCTGGTCACATCTAACAGCAAGTAAATGGCCACTATACGTGAGTCTTAGGATACTTCCAGCAACTACAGGACATGAGCAGTTAAGAGGACCAGTGAAGGAATTGCCATGGTAGGATGGGAGACACATGTAGACTTGGGAGGCCTTCTGGGAAAAAAAAGAAAAAAGGTTTAAAGTCTTATTTCAAGCAGTCTGAAAAAATCTAATTTAGGAATACATCTGGCCACACCACCCCAACTCCTAATCCCATTAGGAACATGTATCATATTTCCAAACTATGCAAATGGCATCTGGCATGCCTCCTCCCCTTTTCTCATATATACCAAATCAGAAATCTAGTTTAAGATAACTGTATAATTAGAATAAAAGTAAATGAGGTGTTCAATTTATACCCTCAACTGCTTTATCTTATCAGTAAGTACCAATATTTGTCTTGAATGACCAATTTTTTTTTGGTACCTGAGATCAAACTCAAGACCTTGAGCTTGCGAGGCAGGCAGCAGCAGAACCACTGAGCTATACACTGGCCCTTGAATGATCAATTTTAAAGGAAAAAAATAATCAAGCTGGGCATAGTGGTGAATGCCTGTAATCCCAGCACTTAGGAGGCCGAGAGAGGAGGATCTCCACAAGTTCAAGATCAGCTTGAGCTACACAGTGAGTCTAAGGTCAACCTGAGCTACATAGCAAGACCTTGTCTCAAAAAAAAGGTCAGGGACTTAGCTCAGTGGCACTGTGCCTGCCTCACAAGTGCAAGGTCCTGGGTTCGATACTCAGTACCAAAAATGAAGTCAGCGCTCTCAGAGAACAATTCTATTTTCCTTATGTACACAGTAAGTATAACAGCAGTAACACTATTTCATAGTAGAATTTAGGACTTAATGCACATAGAATAGTTAACACTGTCCATGGTACATAATTATATACTGAGCAAATTAATGTTGTTTATAGAAATTATTATTATTATACCATGAGGTCAGAAACTACCAAGTGATCTTTGAAGAAAAGAATCTATTTGCTCACTAAAGAGAAAAATGGACTAAAAACTTCAGGGCAACTATTCTAAGACCCTAGGTCTTCTATGCCTGGGACCTCATAACTCTTCCACCTAATCATCTGAAATAAGATACTTAACACTCTGAAGGCTGAGGCAGGGGGATCACCATGAGTTCGAGGCCAGCCTGGGTTACACATGAGACTCTGTCTCAAAAAATGAAACAAAAAAACCAGAGAGACAAAGTTAATTAAATATTAAAGACACTGATACAAATAAGTACTGCCTAAAATTTGAATCAACTACAGAATACATGAATCCTTTTAATCTCTCCAGTTAAATAATTCACTATTTTTCATTTTCAAAACAGAAAGCAATTATCACCCTATAGTCACAAACCCATTTACTTTGTATATCCTAACTTTGATCTATCTATAGTTCTAAATTCAAACCAACGTTCCACTGTGAAAAAAAAAACACTTTTTCTTGGTTATTCTACTACTGCTATTATTTTTGGTTTATTTTGCCATAAAATGACATCATTTGCAGTTTTTGACCTTTAGTTGGTTCTTCACTGTGGACAACAAAGTAGGCTTTAAGATAGATCAAAGATTTATAGAGTGCAAACTCTAATAATACTGAAAATCAGGTCAGTCAAATTTAGTGCTGATGATATAGCAAAAAATGCCCTGAAGATAAAACAAGTTCTACCTGCTTACCTGTCAAAACAGAATGACTCATGAAGAATTGCTACTAATACAAGTTATTTTAGATCAGGCCTCAATTTTCTCTTCTTCAACTCTCATGCCAAAACAAGTAGTTCCCTATAGCTGTGATCATCAACTGGGACACCGGAGGTGAGATAGGAGGGGGAACCTACAAAAAAAGAGCATTCCTCTTGCCATACGGAAGAATCTTCCTCTCCAAAAATGTGAATCATTCTTTCAAAAAGCAGAATACAAGCTTTGGAGTATAAATACTAAGTGTATCATTTACATGTCATTCTAAGCCTTAGTTGCCTAAGGTATAAAATATGGTATACCTACTCTGCAGACTTTATAGTAACTAGAAATAAAGTACATGGATACCCTCAATAAATAACTATGATGACAGATGTATGATTCCATACAGGTAGTAAAACCATTGTTACCAGAATTTCAAGTTATTCATCCTAGCCAAGTTCACCAAAAAACAAACTTACTTCTTTTAGGTTATAATGGTTCTTTTGGTTTATATTTTTTGGTTTTTTGATGTCCATAATTTGAAACTATAAATCTTTAAAGATCTGAATCCACTCCATATGGGTATGTTTGTTAAAGAGTAAGGTCCCAAAATTTTATACATATTTGTATGACTGAACAAATCCAGAATTGCCTAATTTGGAAACCCGGGACTTCCTTTCAAATACTATACCATATTCTTCAGGCTCAGCATGGTGATGAGATCACTTTGCCTCCAGGCAAATCCTTGAGAATAATATTCAACTGTCATAAATGAATGCCAACTCTACTATCTCTGGGTATTTATTTGGGTTGCTTTTAATCAACACAACACCAACACTACAGACTCCTTCAAGATCATCACTGTTAATCATCTACTACAAAGTCATCAAGAGCCAGCTGAGAGATCAGTGGAAGACGTAAGGGCACACAATTCATTCCTCCAGTTGGAGTTTAAAATGGGGGTCCATGGATTGGAATCAAATGAGCCCTCTTCAAAGGTGTTCAATGTTTTCTAAGATTTTTTTAGCTAAAAGCACTGGTCTTGAACATTTAGACTTTTTCTCAATTAAGTCAGAGCAACAGAAATTTGTTTAGATCCCTCAAGAACTGATTCTGAGATGTACTCTGGGAATCTGCCCTTTAGTTTTATACTAAATAATAACAAAAGTAAACAAAAACCCCTGTATAATTTATACTTAGAATTTTGAGCATACCGTTTTCTGTATTTTCAACATCCCTTATGTGAATAATCATATAGATAAATATAAATTAGGAAATGCTAGCTTCCTATAAGAAATTATTACATTTTCCTTATGAAAGAATGTATACTGTCTAGTCAAATTTCCACATTTGCTTTAAGTAGCCAGGCCACTCTATGTCAAGTTTCTGGCTGCACTTCAATGACTATAGTTATTTAAAATGCTCCTCTATATGTATTTAATTTTCTCCTTGATCCTCCACCTCAAGTCCCCCATGCAATGATGTAAAGAATAAAAATTTTTTAGGTTAGTCATTTGAAGTTGCAAATATTTCACCTTTTTCAACCAAGAAAATGCCAACTGCACATAGTTCGATCTAGTATTACTTTATGAATACTGAAAAATTGCTAGGTTAGAAGATGTTGAGATTACAGAAATGAATAAAAACAATCCTGTCTCAGAAGAATTCATTAAATGGGACAAAGAAATCCAGTTACATAAGTGGAGATCAAGAAAAGCACAAAATGCTACAAGATAAGAAAGGATAATTCAAGATACCTGGAAAGGTTTCAGAATTACAACTTCTATTGTACAGTGGCTCATGCCTATAATCCCAGAAACTTGAGTGGCTGAGGAAAGAGGGTTTCAAGTTTGAGGACAGCCTGAGCAACTTAGTGAGAATTCTGTTCTCAAGATATAATTTGAAAAGGATTGAGGATGGAGGTCAAAGGTGGAGCCCTTATCTAACATCAGCAAGGCCCTAGATTCAGTTTCCAGTAAAACACATAAACACAAACATACAAACATACACACACACACACACACACACACACACACACACACGGGGGGGGTGCGCTTCTAAGCTGAAGAACAATGCAAGAGCAGGCTTTCAATAAGCAGTCATGAAAAATATTATACAATAGTTTACTTAACCTCCTGTTCATCCTTTAAATCCCCAACACACTGCCAGCACGCTTCCCCCTCAAAGACACTATACTCCTAAATTACAGACTTTATAGCTGCCATAACCTCTCTCTCTCCCCACTCTCCCTCTCTCCCACAGGTACTGAGAAATGAACTTGGGGTCTTTACACTAAGGTAGGTCCCGAGATCTTTTTTTATTGTATTTTTTGAGACAGGTTCTCACTAAGTTGTCTAGGCTAGGCTCAAACTTGCAATCCTCCTGCCTCAATCTCAGAGTGCTAGAATTACAGACAGGCATGCACCACTACACCCAGTTTCTGGTTATTCTTTAGGTTCTTTTTTTTTTTTTTTGAGGGGTGGGGGGATATGGGGATCAAACTCAGGACCTTCCACTTGTGAGGCAGGTGCAGTGCCACTGAGCTAAATCACCAGCCCATTCTTTAGTTTCTATAGGGTACATCTATTGTCCAATATTCTTTGAGCTCTATCAACTCAGTCTGGAAAAAGAAATACTAAAATTTCCAAAATACATTTATGAGACCATTAAGGGAATATTTAATACGAAGGCCATTCAAGAATATCAACAGCACATGGTCACTACAACTGCAGCTCCTGCAACACCTATCTATCACGCTGGTAGCTGTATGCACTAATAGCACTTCAATTTGATCAACTACAAGGTGCTACACACTGTATCTCACAGTACCCAGCACAGCATCTATTGCAGCTATCCTAGTACTCTATTAACTAGATGACTTTGACCAAGATTTTAAATTTCTCTGAGCATGTCTTTTCATTCATAATGCAAGAATGACAGTCTCAAATTTTCATGAAGAACAAAAGTCACTGAAGGCTCTGGATAACTGGTCACATAGGCCCTATTTTTGCCCTTTCCAATTTGACATAGCTCCTACTACTGTAATTTTTCCTCCGGACACCAAAGGAGTTTCTTTCTTATGCAAAGACAGTTTGGAAGTGTCTTTTTTCTCACAACCTTGGAACATTCTGATCAGTTATCCCTCCCACACCTTTAACAGAGCTCTGTCTATAAACAGGATCAGCTCTCTCCCATGTTTAGATCCTACCTTAACCCCATACTGACCTCTAAAAGTATGTCTTTCCTCCAGCTTCTGTACAGAGTAACCTCGCCTCTACTGCTGGACCCTGTTCATTTCTTTAATCCCTGAGGTCAAGTATCAGATGTCTCTTTTCCTTCCCACAAATGCTACTCTGAAACTTTCTGCTAAGTTTACTATGCCCTATTCAAATCTAATGGACATCTTTTTCTCTTTTTTTGGTACCGGGGGATCAAACTCAGCACCTTGCGCTTGCAAGGCAAGCGGTGGCACCACTGAGCTAAATCCCCAGCCCTAATGGACATTTCTTGAGCCTTTCAAGATGTTTCATTCTGTCTGGATATTCCTATAAAATCTCTGAGAAGTACAAGTCTGATCTTCTACTCCACATAGCAGTAGTCTTCAAACATTTTCATTTCAAGACTCTATACTCTTAAAATTACTGAGGGCCTATCTTTTGTGCAGGTGGATATCAAAATTTACCCACTGAAAATTAAAACTTAAAAAGTATACTTATTACTTTAAGAAAACAAATCCATTACATATTAACACAATTTTCCAAAACAAAATAAATTAGTGAAAAGTTAATCTTTGAGAGTTTTGCAAATCTCTCATATCTGGCTTAACAGAAGATGGTTGGATTTTCTTATTTGATTCTGTAATTTGTTGCCATATATTTTTTTGGTCTAGGTATAAGAAGAAAATTCAGCCTCAGATAAACAGGTAGAAAAAAGGAGGAACGTTTTAACAGCATTTTCAGATAATTGACATTATTCCTCTTTGATACCATACCAAAACTCAAGTGGAAATTTTTTAGGGGGTATGGGGTAACTGAGGATTGAACCAGGGCCTTTGCACTGAGCTACATTCTCAGCCCTTCTTGTTTTTAGACATGTCTAAGTTGCTAAACTGCCCAAACTTGAACTTGCGATCCTCCTTCCTTAGCCTCCTGGAGTGCAGGGATCACAGGCATGGCCCACTGCACCTGGCTCAACTTCTTAAAGGTTAGTTCCAACACAGAATCTGAAACCATATGGATGTACTCTTCATATGCTACTACATTAAAATGTATTAGTCTCCCTTGCATTTTTGGATGGCTAAATTTATAATATATATGATAGTCATTTGACAAAGAGTGGTTCACTGAGTTATGCACATATTTGTAAATTCTGACACCCAAATGTCACCACCACTCTCATCTTTAAGTATACTGGAGAAGTGGTAGCAAACAAACATTTTCCAAAACTGTAGTTTTCTTCAATGCTCAGATTTTACCCCTGGTAAAAATACTGTCAGTTATTTTTTTTGAAGCAACTGGCTCATTGTGTTCACTTTTACAAAAATATCTGCCAAATACCCAAAGCTGAATAAGCTCAGTTTGCCAGGTGGTTCTTTCAAAAGAAAAGATATTTCATGAAAAAGAAAGCAGCTTACTCTTCTTGAAACTCAACCACATAAACAATTTTTTCTTTGACAATCACTTCACTTGGATATGAAGCAGAAGTGCTCTACGATGACTTCCCATTTGTCACACAGAATGTTAAATGCATATACTCAAGGTTTGAAGTTTAATAAAGTTAATTTGTACTGCTTCCTCAAGGACACTTGGAAGTGAAACTGTTTTGGGGAGGATGTGTAGCAGGAAGGATACAATGACTGCTACTACAGCTTAATGGCACTGCCTTGATTCCTGCTAAAGCACCAGATGTTTCGCTCATTCCCATGCTTGTGTGTTATCAATGCAAATGGCAACAGCTAAAAATGCAACAATTATCTTAGAATTATTAAAATAATTTTGACTTTGTGGTCTTGTAGGGTTTGGGAGCCCTTCAGGGGCCCACACATGAAGCTTCGAGAATCAAGGACCACTGTAAAGGCAAAGCTCCTCAGCCATAACAATTAAAAAGATACCTTCACGGTCTGGCCGAGTTAAGATTCTTACTACATCTGTTTTATTTTTTTTTTCATAATGAGTATACCAATTATTTATTTATTTCTGGTACCAGGGATCAAACTCAGGACCTTGAGCTTTCGAGGTGGGCGCAGAGTCACTGAGCTAAATCCCCAGGCCTTACTACTTCTGTTTTAACCACAGGATATATACATGCAGTAAAAGATGCTAGTCATAAGTACACACTTGATCCATTCCACATATTTGCATACGCCTGAGTAACTATCACATACATCAAGAAACGGAACTCTTCTACACTCCATAGGTTCCCACACACAGGGTGTTCTTTCAGACATCTGTGGTCACTGGTTAGTTTTGCCTATTTTTAAATTTCTTACCAACAACCATGTAACACATATTCTTGGGTCTAGCTTTTTTCCTCCCCTTTGTATATTTCTATATGTTACAAGGCAGTCCTGTAGCTTATTATTACTGTATAGTATGCTGCAGACACAGATACATCACAACTTGCCCACACAACTGCTTATGAGCAAGCAGAAAGGAGTTAAAATAGCATACCTGACTGCTGTCTTCTGGCTGACATCTTGGAACTCTGCTTTTGAGAACCCACCATTCCCACTATTGACAAGAATGACTTATTGTACCTAAACTGGATGAACAATATGGTTTATGACAAATACCTCCTTTCCTCCTGGAGTCTAGAATTTTGGTACATTCCAGGAAGAAGCTGCCTAGCTGACCTGGTCAAAACAAAACAAAACAAATCACATACCCTGGGCACCAAGTTTCTAACAAGCTTCCCTAGCCGGTAACATTTTACATGTATAGTCAGTCATGGGGGAATTAAATGGTGTCCAGTATGGCTCCTCTAGCAAAGGACCTTTAGAAGCTTGAACCCGGTTTTGCCCAAACACTGCTCTATACACCTTGTCCCTTTCATGGTTTTTCTCTATCCTTTAGTTTTAATAAATTTTAGTCACAAGTACAATTTTATGTTGTCTTATGAATCCTCCTAGTGAATCATCTAACTTGAGCATGGTCTTGGGGATCCCTGACACAGGGGCATTTTTTTCTTTCAGATTCTGAATGTTATGAATAAAAATGCTGAAAATATTCTTGTGCATACCTTTTTATAGTCACATGTACTAATTTCTCTTTCGTACAAGAACACAAGTACAATTGCCAGGTCTTAGCATAGTATCCCTTGTGCTTAAAATCCGAATAATAACAGTTATTAGCTGACTAAAAACAGCCTTCTATTTCATACCTCAATGTCTTTGTAAATACTGTTCCTTTTGCCTAGAGTGTCTTTACTTTCCTCTGCTAAGCCTGTTTTGCCAAAAGCTTTCTTTTATATGCCTTCTTCTCGTGTTATTTCTGTATATGTTTATTGTTCAGCTTTCAATTTACAGTAGCATACAACTATGTGCTTGTGTTCTTATTAGATCAACTCCTTAATAGTCTGTGACTTTGTTATTTATCCTTGGTCACCAAAGTGGACACTGCATGAGAAAGCAATCAATAAACATAATGGTAATCTTTGTATCCCAGAGTATCATATTACATTGTTCCTGGGTTCTTTGCTTTTTGTTCAATGTGGTATATCTCTGGTCCAAACTTAAAACCTAAAATCCTGAAATGACAGAGTGGCTGTCAGATTTGACACTGAGAAGCATGGTAGGAAAATCAGAGTGAAAACATTCATGCAAGGAATACGTGAACTAGTGAAATAGCAATGGGAATGGAGAAAGAATGAAAGGATACAGGGCTACAGATGACACCGAGGTAGGATCACATTCAGGCTTTGTAGTTATAAACATTAGGAAGAAATTTCCAAAGGAAAGCTACAACCATGTACTTACCTAGCACCTTTCTGTAGTAAGGCCTCTGCTGGGAAAAAACAAAACACCCCAATACAGATCTTACCTCCAGGAGGACAAGAAAGTCTATAATCTAGCTGGAAAAAATTAGACTAATTGGGTGAAACAGAATCAGATTAGCTCCAAGAGATGAAGAAAGGGAAGAAATTGTTTTTAGAATTAGAAACCCCAGCAGGGTTTAAAATGTCTCAGATATGTGTGTTCAATAGCCCAATAACAACCATAGGACTTGAAAGCAACAAAGGGTAAAGTGCTTAACCTAAAACTTGGTAGCTACAGGAATCCATGGATCCCTGTATGAGGGGACAGGAATTATTCAACAGACTGAACCACAGGGAATATAGCATTGAGAAAGAAAAAGAAACCTCCAAGCATCAAGACAAGAATGACCAGATAAGAAAAAGCCACAAGGCTGAGCGTGTAGCTCAGTGGTAGGGCACTTGCTAAGAAGCACGTGCAAGGATCTGGGTTCAATCCCAAATACAGTAAATCCCCAACTTTCCAACATTCTAGCTACAAACTTTCACAGGTGTACCGTGTAAGACTGGCTTTGTTGCTCTTTCCCTGCTGCCGCCCTCAAGTCGCGCTGAGGTGGAGGCCCGGGTGTGTTCAAGATTTGGTTTCACCCGTAACCTGCCCCCATGGCTGAGGAAGGCATTGCTGTTGGAGGTGTAATGGACGTCAACACGGCTTTATAAGAGGTGCTGAAGACCGCCCTCATCCACGAAGGCCTAGCACGTGGAATTCGCGAAGCTGCAGAAGTCTTAGACAAGTGCCAAGCCCATCTTTGTGTGCTTGTATCCAACTGTGATGAGTCTATGTAAGCAAAGTCAGTGGAGGCCCTTTGTGCTGAGCACCAAATCAACCTAATTAAGGTTGATGACAACAAGAAACTAGGGGAATGGGTAGGCCTCTGTAAAACTGACCGAGAGGGAATACCCCGAAAAGTTGTTGGCTGCAGTTGTGTGGTGGATAAGGACTATGGCAAAGAATCTCAGGTCAAGGATGTCATGGAAGAATACTTCAAATGCAAGAAATGAATAAATAAAAATTTTTGTTCACTTCAAAAAAAAAAAAAAAAAGACTTGCTTTGTTGGTTCACAAATGAATCCAACTTATGAACAATTCTCCTGGAATGGAACTTGTTCCTAGGTTGGGGACTTACATGCTACAAAAAAAAAGCCACAGAATTTTCTGAACCAAGTGGCAATTTTATGTAAAATGAAATAATCAGAGACCAACCAAAGAGAGATCAAGATGTGCAAATTCTAGAAATAACACTAGTCTAGAAATGAGGAAATGTGAATTCCAGTTCTGGCTTAACCAACAACTCACTGTATAAAATTAAAATAATCATTTTTCATCCTAAACTTAACTCTCCATTGTCAACAAAAAGAGGTAGTCAGAAACTATAATCTAGGATCAGTTTCAATTCCAAATTATACCTCAGAGACACAGCTCTAACACTTTTGCAGCTTCAAAACAATTGTAAGATTATAGCTTTAAAAAAAAGTCTCAGGAGAAACGGACAATTCACAAGACAGATGGAGACAGAACCCAGGAGCACAAAGCCAGAATGCTGAGAGCACAGGTGTTAAGTAGTAAGAGATTAAGTGTTCTGTCAAAAGACACACACAAAAACCCACCTGCCCTTCAAGGTAACTGCTTTCTTCCAACAAAAGAAAGCTACTCTCACACCTGTATCAAAGACTGCAGGCAGTCACACCTGTATCAAAGAAGACTGCAGGCAGTGGTGCTAAACCTATCCGGATGATACTCCACTGTACACTATACTGGCCAAGGATAAAGAAATCAGTAACAATATTAGTCAAGTTACTCCCTGAATCAACAGTGACCCATTTCTAACACATATCAATCTTTAGACCTGAACCCTTCTGGGGATTCTCCAATTACCTCCAGGAAAGCCAGCAGAAATGCCTTAAAAAAATGAAAAAACAAAGAGTGTTAACTCATTATAATCTAAAAGGATTGCTCCAATATAGGAAAACTTAAAGTGAAGGAGAATTCAGTTCATCCACACCTAAGTATTATTCTCTTGAACAAATAACAAACAAAGCTTAACAAAGCTTAGCCTCATTTAGTCAAGAATACCTCTACACACATACCAGAGCTACTTAAAAATACATTATATATTAAGGCAGCAAAATAATCCCTAACAGGAGTCTTTTTAAATCCCACTAACAAAAGTCACTGGCAATTAAATCTACATCGTGGATTTGACACCCTGAAATTTGGATACTTTTTATGGAAAGCCAGATAATTTTCCTACAAAAACATTAAGTATTATGTACACTATACACACTAGTTTAATCTCTTTAGCTATAATTGAGAAATGACTTATTGTGGAGTCTTACCTTCAATGCTTGGTA
Source organism: Heterocephalus glaber (assembly GCF_000247695.1). The sequence goes on from NW_004624768.1 coordinate 18,463,532, forward strand.
TGTGTGCTTACAGAAGATAAGAATCCCTCATACACAGGTTTAACTAAAAATATGCTGCAACAACAGAAGAAAAAAATAAAAGGACATTTCTAAAGCTGCAATGTGAGAGGGAAACAGGCGGAGTTAGAAGGATCCAAAAGGCTTAATAAACACTAAAAAGGTACAATCAGTGTTTCTTGATTTTAAATAAAACAACAAAGGCCAAATTCTCAACCTCTAGGTCTAACCTCCTTCCTACCCCTCTGCCCTAAGGATTTTTTGACAAATTCTTCCCAGAGTAAGTTCAGTATATACACTGCCCAGGAAAATCAGATTTGCAGACTAGGATGAGACTACTTGCAGCTCTTACATAACACACGCAAAAAAACATGCATTTCATCCCATAATTCTTTTACTGCCTCCACCACTAGCTACTGAAAACAACAGTTTATACATTAATATCTGAGTTTAGTTTACATTCCTGCCCAACCTTTAAGGCAGAAGTACAGACCCACTAATTTTTTTTTCCAGTACTAGGAATCGAACTCAGGACCTTGTGACTGCCAGGCAAGGTGTGGTGCCACTGAGCTAAATCTCCAGTCCTAAACCTACTAATTAACTTGCCCTTTAAACAAACATAATTTTAGGGAACTGTTATTTAGCCAAAGGACCTGAAACTAATGAGAAAAGTTGCACACAATACACTTAGCATAAAGCATGAAGACACCAGCAAACAGACAACTAAAATTATCTCATCCCGCCCCAGCCCAAATCTGCAAACACTGAATTTATAGCTGACTACCTAGCTGGTAAAGGTTGCTAGAGAAGGGTAAAGACAGGTAACATTTCAAAGTTCATACTCTTAAGTGAAATAAATTGGACACACGTGTTTAAATACCACACTGTTTCTCTGGTGTAAGAAACTGAATGTGGAAATAAGGACTGAGATGTACAATGGATGTTGGGAAATGGGAAGAAAGTGTTCAAATGGTAAAGGGAACAAGGGAGGAAGGAGGGAGAAAGGAAGAAAGAGACAAGAAAGAAGTGAAAATAGAAGGAAAAATTGGAAACAAAGCTTTTGTACACAGGGAGGGGAGGGAACGTGAGGGGGGAACGGAATAAAATAAAAAGTATTTAAAAATTATATAATAAATTCCTCCTGCCAAAAAAGTTCTTATAACTTTTTTGGGCTTAGGTAAAAGCACTACTCAGCTCGTATATGAGTCTACAGTCTCACAGAAAAATCTCTACTGAAGGCTTTCGATGTGCTCTCTACCACTAAATTCTACCCTTTTACATCTGCTAGTGTGGCTGTGTGTAATGCTGATATTATTTTTTCCAGAATTAAGACTCCACACCCCTCATTCCTGGAGCAGGGCCTTTTTATGCCCTAAGAGCTTGCCCCTAAATATTTTGCCACATATTGCTTTTAAAAAACTTTATCAGTGGTAGAGCATGTGCTTAGTATGCAGGAGTCCCTGGGTTCACTATCCAGCACCAAAACCAATAAACATTTATTAAAATTCTTCCTGCAAATCTAAGAGTCATCCTTATGGGAGTTTTAGCAAAAACAGAAAGTCAGATTTAGTAAGCTCTTTTCTACTAATACATGGTCTTTCTAAACTTATTTCATTGTGCACTTCTTTCTTAATAAGTTTTATTTTATCCCATTCTTCCCTCAAGCACCTTCCCCTTCCTATGTACAAAAGCTTTGTTTCCATTTTGTCCTCTAATATATGGTTCTTAAACAATTATATGATTTCAAATTTGCCTTGCCCCAGAAGTAAAAAGTTATTGAAATTTTAACTAAACTGAATTAGGAATAGTCTTTTGCACAGCAGAGTGGAAGGGTCACCCCCACCTTGGGAGGAGCCTGCTTTCTCCAGACAGCTGGTTCTTAAATCAGCGAACAGCTCTGACACACATCATGGAATGATAGACACACCACACTCCTCCTGCCATCAACCCTGCTGTACTAGTGCTCAGAAGACCCACTGACTTCTACAGCAACAGGCAATTCACCAATGCAATTAAGACTCACTCTGCCTTGCCATGGGACCAGCCACAGCCTTTTTCCCTGCACTGTCCATTACCAATTAAACCCTCTTACACACCAGAATACACCTAATGTAATAAGCTGGGCTATGGAACCAGAAAGACCCAGTATCTGATTTTATCACTTAATGGCCTCATGACTCTCATCTGTAAAACAAGGAGAAATCTAATGTCTTAAGACAGATCCCAAATTAGCTACCAGGTTGAATCCAACATTTAAGAAATATTACATTTACAGCCGGGGATGTAGCTCAGCAGCGCTGTGCCTGCCAGGCAGGTGCAAGGTCCTGCGTTTGATTCCCGGTACCAAATATATATATGTATGTATATGTATGTGTATATATATATGTATGTATATGTATGTGTATATATATATGTATGTATATGGATGTGTATATATATATGTATGTATATATGTCCACACTTTTTTTACATTTTTAATATAGATTGCCAGCTTGACTAGAGAAAAGTCAAAGATCAAATCCAGGCCGGCATTTTTGCTCGGCAACAATGGCTGCTCCCTTCCTAGAGGCACAAACTCCGTAGGTCAGTAGGGAAAACAATCTTCCTTCACTCATTTATGTTACCTCAGGCACCCTATTTTGCAACCTATTTTAAGGATTAAAGACAAAACTTGTGTTCAGTAAAAATGCTTACTGGGGCAACCATTATCATTAGCTCATCTGTTATTAAGTTTGGTGCTCAGCCTGGAGTCTTCAAACTTTATTATCAGCACCCGCTTTCTGCATGATGAACACCGTCATGTGTACCACAGTAAAAGCAAAGGGCCCCCTGAAGCTTTCGTAACTGCAAATGTTCCCATGTTCACCACCGCATTAACTCTCTAAGCTTCTGTCTGCTGTCCAGGCTGGCACAATTTCCCTTCCACACACCCGAGTCTAGGCACACAAAAGGATGGGGAAGGCAAATATTTTCATACAAGAGAAACTGAGTTACCTATATTTAAAGTAGCCAACTTTCAAATCCCCATTTTTTCAGTACTAGGAATTGAACCCAGGGACTCCGCAGTGAACTGCATCCCTTTCCCACCCCACCTCCTTTTTTTGAGACAAAATCTCACAAAGTTGCCAAGTTGTCCAGGCTGGGTTCAAATTTGTAATCCTCCTGCCTCAGTTTCCCAGAATGCTCCACCATGCCCAGTCCGAAGCACTCACCACCAGGCCACCACATTTAAATCGAATCACTCTTTCACACTAGCAAAGCAATGGGCTTCGGGAGTAGTTTCTCTCCAGGCAAACTCCATAAGGAAGGAAAAGCGACCAGCATGAGCCCTGCACGCTCCCGTCCTAGGAGCTCCCTGCATCAGAATGCCCAGCCTCTCCAGCTCTGAGAAAAGCAAACAACCCAGGAAACACACCGACCACTTGTATTTCCCGGGTTTTGCTTTTTCCGTCTGGACAGACTTCTCTTTCCCAACACCTCAGTGTAAGCGAACCAGCTACAGGGCGCTAACTAGCCCGCGGACGCGTCCAGCCGGGCCCGCACAAGTAGCGCGTAGCACGCGCCTGCCGAGCTCTAAGCCCGCGCCCGACGCGAGCCCAGCCCGGGCGCCGCCGTGCCGTTTGGAGACCCGGCAAGCAAGCTGGGGGCGGGGGACGCGCACCCCGCCGTAGGCACTCAGGGGCCCCAGAAGGCAGGGCGCAGACACCCGAGGCCGTGAGGCTCTGGGGTCCTCAGGGCCCTAGTCGATGGGACTCGGGGACACCCACGTAGAGAAGCCCTGACCCCAAGGACCCGCAGGAGTACCAACAAGAACCGCTCCTGCCCACGTCCCGCTAGCCCCGGCCTCCAAAGGCGCCCCTTCTTCATCCGCTGCCTTTGCGCACCTGACCGCTGAGGAAAATACCGGCACCACGACGTCGGGTCCACATGCATGGGTCTCACCAGGTCACACCAGAAAGCCTACAGGACTCCACACCCGCGCCACCTTACAGGCCCTTCTCCGCCCGCGCCTGGACCCACCTCAAAGCCAGGAGACCGCGGGGTTCGACACCCAGGCGCGCGTAACCCCGGGACTCGAGCCCTCGCGCCAATCGGACGTGAGAAGCCACGTGACTTCTGGGCCTGGAAGGCGCGCGTTGCACGAAGCCCAATCCCTCCACCTTAAAGGGGCCGTGCTCGCGCCCACGCGGGGCTCTCCACAGACTGCAGGCTCACCTGGAAAGGAGCAAGGTCCTTGCCGCCAGGAGCCGAGCCGAGCCCCGCCCCGCCCCGCCGGGTGTGAAAGAGACAAGCGGCTGGCGTGAGCCTTAGGTCTTACGTGCGACGGATGCACGAGCAGACAGGGTGGAGGGGTGCTGAGCTCTCTCTCACTAGTCTGGACGGACACTGGCCCAAGTCGCCTACTCCGTTCCAGGGCCGCGGCTCCTTTAAGCCAAAGGCCCTTAGTCACGCGGAGGCTCCCCGCCCCCTGCTCCTGCTGCTGCACACCCCCACGAGGCCCCACGCCCGTGGGCACGTGACCGCGCCCCGCCTGGGAGGCGCGCAGAGAGGGGCGGGGAGGACGCACCAGGGCTAACGAGGCGGTGCGCGGACCGTTAGCTGTGGTGACGGACCGGTCTGACGGCGGGCGGCTCTTACCGGTGGGAACGCCATGGGGCCCGGGCCCTCGCCCTGCCAGGCTGACTGACCGGCCGGCGGGCGCGGGCAGGGACGCGCACGCACGTGGCTCTGTTTCTGCAGCGGGCCGCGCGCAGCGCCGCGCCCCGAGGCTTATAAAGCCCGGAGCCGCCCCCGCCGGATGCGGGACACCTGTGCGGGCGCCCGCCCCCCAGCCGGCCCGACCTTCCCCTGCCGCCCACCCAGTTGAGACGTGAGGCGAAGGTTTCAACCTGAGCGCGCTCCCTCACCGCAGGCCCCTCTGAGGCACGGCCTCCCACGGGCGTGTTTCCCCCCAGGGTTGAGCTGGTGAGCCCCTACGGCGAGGGCACGCTTTGTCCGAAAGCCGGGGACTTGTATTGCCTTCTCTTGTAGTGGCCTCGGGTGACAGCCGTCCTCACTCTCTGCCGGATCGGCCCCAGCTCCGGGGGTCGGGCCGGTGGCGGGGGTTCTGGAAAGCTCCTGACACCTGGGGTCCCCACCGCACCGCAACTCACCCTGGAGCCGCCTCCGACGCTCGGCTGCCCTCGGAAGGGAAGCTTCCCACAGGCGGAGCGCGGTGTGAGCTCCGGCCTGGGGAGGATGGGCGCCCGGCCTCGGCTGCAGCGGACCGGAAGCCCCGGCGGCACAGAGGCGGGGACGGCATTCCAGGCGGGGAGCCCAGCGCGGGCGGAGAGGCGCAGGCACCTGGCGGACGAACGGCTGGATCTAACCCGGACCGATGAGAACGTTCGTGTTTGTGAAGGGACTTTATTCTGTAGCAAACTGGAAACTAGGAAGAATTGTGAACGGACTGGCAGTTCAGGGCTCTAAAAAGGTATTACTGGAGTCGGGCATGGTGTTGCACACCTGTGATCCCAGCACCCTGGGAGGCTGAGGCAGGAGGGTCGAAAGTTCAAATACAGTCTGGGAAACTTAGTGACTTAAGCCCTGTCTCAAAAATGAAAAGGGGCTGGGGGCTTCGGTTGTAGCTCAATGGGAAGGCCTTGAGTTCAAGCCTATTGGGGGGGGCGGGTTGTCAGAGTATTGAGCATTGTTTCATGTGGTACACTGAGTACTTGTATGCCCAAGGGTCTGCCTGGCAGTTGGGGAACATGGGGACTGCCACCTTCCTGGCAAGCTGGTGAAGCTGGCCTGGATCTCATGGCTGAGGAGGGACGCAGGTAAATAGACTACTTTCTTCCTAGGTTGATAGTCGAATAATCTGCAGTCTTATCTAGGGTTTCAGGATTAATGGGGGAGAAGACAAGGAGGATAAGGACAGATGCTGGAGAAGTCCAGATGGGGCTGAGCTGCCCACCCCGGGACCTCCAGCAGGAGCTTCCCTTGGTTGCTGAGGTCAGGGGCACAGAGGGTGACAACTGCAGGGCGAGGTAAGCAGCTGCCTGGAGACCCTCCCTCCTGGTGTCTCTCTGTACTTATCCTAGCTGGCAGCAGCACAGGAGCGTGGTGTACCTTGATTGGCCACTTGAGTGCCTCACCCACATGCTGTTCCATAACATGGGAACCAAGTTCCTCCACATAGAAATGAGGTCCCAGACTAGCTGCATCTTCCCAGAAAAGCTGGACATACAGATAGTTTCACATGTGCAGTCGTTAATGTGGACTTTTAAGTCCACAGGCCCTATGTGGCTGCCAGTTCGTAATCCCTTACAGTTGGTTCTTCCTGAACCAGAAACTAAAAGTGAAACCTGAGCTGTTGCAGTAGCTCACGACTATAATCCCAGCACTTGAGAGGCTGAGGCAAGAGCATTGCAAGTTTGAGTCCAGACTTTAGGGGTGGTGCTGGCATGTAACTCATGCAAAAGCCCTGGATTCCATGTCTCAGAATGAGAGCAGGTCGGGGGATATGAAACTGGGAGTAGATGTTCTGGAGCCCTGTCCTATTTCAAAGCTCCAAAACATAAAGGGAATGCATCATTCAGGTGACCTGGACCCAGGAATCTTTGTTGCCTGGAATCTCTCCCTAAACTTTCTGCTGCAAGTTAACAATGGGGCATCTTTATTGAGTACTCATTATGTGCTTGGCACATTTCCAAGTGCTTTACCTGTATTACCTCATACCATAGACCATAAAATGAAAGCTAAAAAAAATTTACCCAAGGACCCCCCAGCTAGCAACAAGAGTTGAGACTCAAATCCAGGCAGCCTTCTGGTTTCATAGCCTGAGAACAAACCTACCAGCACCTTTATATGTACACTTCCCTGTGAGTAGCCAGAGTTCCCTGTATTATGTTGCCCCACACTTGGTTAGGCCTTCGGGTCATACAGGAAGAACAGTCTCTAGAAGGTGTCTGCCATCCATGGGGCATGGGTGGAGATATTAAATGACTTGGTCTGGTCCTCACAGCTGCACTGGCAGAGCAGTGGGAACAAACAGGCATTATCCATTCTCTTAGTCAGCAATCCTTTCAGCCCAGCCATGCCTGGCACCATCTCTGCAGTCAAGCCCCAGATTGACAGTGCAGGTTTTAAATATAACTGTAGTGGCTGCATTGTTTTAAATACATGCTGTAGCAGAACAGAACAGAAGGGACCCAGCAGTCTTTTTTTTTTCTTTTCTTTTTTTCTGTTTTTGAGTTGCCAGGAATCAGACCCAGGGCTTCACACATGCCAGACAAGCACTGTAACACTGAGCTATATCCCCAGCCCACAACCCATTGTTTTTTACATGCTGAAGTGTTCAGTGCTTCCACAGCAGGCAGAGAGCTGGAAGAAGAAAGGAAGTGATTTCCTGGTTGCAGAAGGGGGTTCATGGAGAAACACAAGACCAAAAGGGAATGTGACAGTCTGCTTAAGTTTCACCAAGCCTGTACAGAAGAAACCATTTTTTTTCATCTCCTTTTAAGTAGAATAAAAGACAGTGGATCAGCTCCATTTTCATCATACACAAATGTAAATTTACAATACACATTTTTTGGTAGTTTTAGTACATACACATATGTTCCTAAGTAATAGTATTGTACTTTTCAAGAAGAGTGTACTGCACATTTTAAAATTTTCTATCAGTGGCCTCTTAGAATATGTATTTAAGCTTTAAAATTTTTTAAAGAACATGGAACAGTTTTATACCTCAGTCTGTGGATGAATTTTGTAAATTAAAACAAGAACAGGATATAAAGGAAGATGTTTAATTTGACCACACTTGAATTTAAAATTTTAGTTTATTAAATGCTATTGGAAAGCCATAGACTGGAAGTAGATATGCAATATATGTAATCTGCAAAGATCTAGTTTCGGGTATCTCCGAGTGCTGCAATTTCTATCTAATGTAAAAAATAAAAGCACAGCTAATCCCAGCCATGCAGTAAGCTGAGACAGGAGGATCTTGAGTTTGAGGCCAGCCTGGGCTACATAACGAGAAACTGTCTCAGAAAAGTATAGTAGTGGGGCCAGGGATTTAGCTCAGTGGTGCTACCACCTGCCTCACAAGTGCAGGGTCCCGAGTTCAATCCCTGGTACCCAAAAAAAGAAAGTATGGTACATAAAGTGCACACACATCTTAAGTGTACAGCTCAATGACTTATTACCTACACATATGCACACACACACACACACACACACACACTCAGCCACTATTCACATCCAGACATAGACTCTACACCCCACAAGGTTCCATCAAGCCCCTCCCCCAATCTCCACCCCAAAGTAATGGTTATTGTCATAAATTGATTTGCCTGTTCTGAACTTGATGTGTTAGCTTCTTTTACTCAACATATCTGTTTTCAACATACCCATGTTGCGTGTAGCTTGGTCCTTTTATTCCCATGTGATATCCCGTGGTGTTGATATACCATAACTGATTTCTCCACTCTTGTTGATTGGAATTTGGATATTCCCACATTGGGAGCTATTATGAATGAAACTGCTATAAACATCCTTGATGTGAAGTACTCTGGTGAGCAATTTGACATTATCTAGTTAAACTGAAAAAATATATATGACCCAGCAATTCCACTCCAAGGAAAGTAGGTTAGAGAAACTTTGACACATGTTTGATCAAGGCTATTTGGAGTCCTATATGCCTCACTTATCTGTATGTCAAGGTCTTTTCCCCTCCTTGGGAAGTTTTCTGCCATCACTTCTGTGAACAGTTTTTTTATGTCATCTGCACTCTCCTCTTTCTTCATTGACTCCAGTCAGTCTTATGTTATTCTTGTTTGCATTGTCTAGCAGCTGCTGGATTGATTTCTCATGTTCCTTTACAATTTTAAAGCAGTTTTTCTTTTCCTAGTCACTAATTGCAATCTTTTCTTCTACATCTGAAATTCTATCCTCACATTGGTTCATTCTGCTGAGTAGACTTTCGATGGAGTTTTTAATCTCCTGGAAATCTGTTTGCATCTGTTTTATGGATTCCATTTGTTTCTTATGTTGGGATTCCAACATCTTCCTCAGATCCTCTATTTTTTTATCTGTGTCCTCTCTAGATTTATTAATCATGTCTTGCACCATGAGCAAAATCTTTGCTGTTATCTGAGTAATTATTTCTGATTTCATTTTTCCCAGATCCTCTTTTGTTGCCAGTTCAGAGAGTCCAGGTTGTTGAGTATCAGATTGTTCCATCTCATTTCCCTTTGGGGTTGCTGTAGGTGATCCAGAAGTCTGTTTTTGAGGCTTATGTGTCTTCACATTTCCACGGTGGTGGGGGGGGGTGCTTTTGGCGCCCGTGCAGCTCACCTTCTCTGCCTTAGGAGCTTGGGATGGCAGCAGGGGAGCTTCCTTCCAGGTGCTGGGACCAGCTCAGCTTCTCTGCCCTCGGAGCTTGGGATGGCAGCGGGGGAGATTCCTCCCGGGTGCTGGGACCAGCTCAGCTTCTCTGCCCTAGGGGCTTGGGATCCTGGCAGGATCCTTTTCAAAGCCTGTCCTGCCTCACACCCCATGAGTCTAGTCCTCTCCACACTGCTGAGGCCAATGTTTTGATTATAGTTACAAAAACGAAATAACCTTAAATGTCCACCAGTAGGAGAATGAATAAATTGTGGTGTCATGGAATGGAAAATACATATGGAAAATCAGGCCATAAGTAAATGGAATAAAGATCAATATGACAATATTGAATTAAAGCAGGCAGGGGTTTAGCTCAGTGGCACCGCACCTGCCTTCATGCGCAGGGTCCTGAGTTTGATCCCCAGTACCAAAAAATAAATAAAAATAAAAAAATAAAGCAAGATGCAGGAGAGTACAGATTCTAAGAGGCCACTGATAAAATATTTTAAAATGTGCAGTATACTCTTGTAACAGTACAATACTATTAGGAACATATTTGTATGTACTAAAACTATCTGAAAATGTGTATGGCACTGATAAACAAAATTCAGAATGATTTACTTCAGGTGGGAAGGGGAAAGCTTGTGAAATGGGCAGAGGGTCAAGGCAATTGATAAATGCTTTAGTTTTAAGTTGTGTGATCAGTACACAGGTGGTTTGCTGTTGTTTTTTTTTATTTGAGATACTGGGGATTAAATGCAGGACCTTCACTCTTAGCTACATTCACAACCCTTTTAAAAATTACTTTTAGGGCCAGGGATTTAGCTCAGTGGTGCTGATGCCTGCCTTGCAAGCACAAGGTCCTGAGTTCGATCCACGGTACAAAAAATTACTTTTATTTTGAGACAGGATCTAAGTTGCTAAGTTCCCCAAGCAGGGCTTAAACTTGGGATCTTACTGCCTCAGTCTCCCAGAGTACTGGGATTACAAGTGTGCCATCCTGCCCAGCTTCTATTTTACTCTTTAAACTTGAAATATAGGTTTTGGGGTTTTTTTATGTGAGGGCAGTTCTGGGGATTGAACCCTAGCTCAAGCATGCTTGGCATGTACTGTACCATTGAGCTGCATGTCCAGTCCTTTTTATTTTTTTATCTTGAAATAATCTTGCTAAGTTCCCCAGGCTGCTCTTGAACTTGCTATCCTCCTGCCACAGCCTTCCTAGTTGCTAGGATTCCAAGCATGTACCACCATGCCCAGCTTTTCGAGTTTTGTTTTGAGACAGGCTCTTACTATGTTGACCGTGCTGATCTGGAATTCCTGGGCTCATGCAAGCCTCTTCTTTCAACTGGGACCACAGGCCTGGGCCACCGCACTCTGGCTTGTAACTTTTTAAAGAGACAAGGATTGGGAGTAATTAAGGGCAATAAAATACTGGTGCATGACAGTTGGCTAGGGAAGGGACAAGTGGTTTGCGGTACAGTACAATAAACACTTGAGTTAACGAACTTTCACAGGTGAACTGTGTAAGATTCACAGGTGTGGTGTGTAAGACTCACTTTGTCGGATTATGAATGAATCCAACTTAACGAATGTTCTCCTGGAATGGACCTTGTACATAGGCTGGGGACTTACAGTATTTGCTCATTTCCCTGGCAGAAATACTTTCCACTGTGGCTGACTTCAAACTACCAATGTGATACCACCAGGCTCACACAATACCTGAACATTACTAACAGGCAGCCTCCTGAGCTGGAAAGGAACCACTCAGACACAGACTGCAGCTACACCATGTGCTGCAGGCTGAAGGCTCAGGCTCTGGGGATTTTCTAGCACTGTAGAAGCCAGCTCAAAGGCTGGATCATATTAGTTCTTTATTGCAGTTAAGTTCCCTCTAGCACTAAGCAACTTAACACAATTTCTGAGGGTGGAATCTAAGAATGCCTTATTAGCTGGTGGTTCTGAGTCGGAATCTTTCATGAGGTGGTCCTCACATCAGCAAAACTACAGACATTTGATTTCCTTGGGGCAGGAGAGCCTACTTCCAAGCTCACTCAGTGGGGTCGTGGCAAAAGCCTCTATTCCTTGTCACATGGACTTCAGCATTGGTCTAAGACATAGCAGCTGGCTTTCTCCAAAGCAAATGATCAGAGAGAAAGACAGATGGAAATGCAATGCCTTTTATAACCTAATCTCAGAATACCTGTTATTCACATAACCCGACTTTGATGAAATGTGAGAGGAATGACACAGGGTGCCATACCAGGAAGCAGGGATCACTGGGCCGTTTGGGAGGTTGGCTACACACTGATAACCACCAGAGATGAGTGTGAAATAAAGGCCCATAAGGAATCTCTAGTGGTCCTTGTTTACATTTCTTTTTTTTTTTTTTTTTTTTTTTGGTACTGGGGATCGAACTTGGGTCCTTGCGCTTGTGCAGCAGGCGGCGAAACCACTGAGCTAAATCCCTGGCCCTCTTGTTTACATTTCTAAGAATATCACCTTGTGCTGATTCAAAGGCATTCAAGTGGCTCTCAACTGGTAGGCCAGCCCCATCTCAACCTGCAGTGACAAAAACAGCAATCCCAGGGAGATTCAGGGCACCAAGGCCCCTTGGGAAGCCACAGCTGAGGCTGTTCTCTGGAGCCACAGAGCCCAGAAAGTCCCCAGAGCCACAGGCAGGGCTGTACCCTGGCACTGCCTTTGTTCTGTTTCCCTATAAAGTGAGCCACACCTGCCTCATCTTGACTTCCCCGTGGGCAGACTGGCCCAGGGATGCTTACGTGACAGGGATGTGGGGAGGTATGGCCATGGATCTAGAGCCTTGGTCATGGAGATCAGAAGCTGGGCATCTCAAACTATCTCTGGAGCATGTTCCTTGTAACCCAGTCAGAATGTTCTATAGGTCATTCCAAGGCCATAATCAAGCGTGGGCAACACTATAGGCTGTGCCCCTACTGTGGGTGGAGGGGTGGTCATGATCCACAGTAGTAAGGGCTCTGAGAAGGCCTGTGGAAAATTGATGAGTCCTAACAGAACACCTCTTACGTCTGTTGCTCTTTAGCTGCTTTCCTCACCAGAAAAGGCATCGGGTGGCCACCAGGTTTGTTGTAGGCATGGAGATGAATCCTCACTAAAGTGTGTGGAGCAGCATTGTCAGCTGCCTCCTTAGAAATTCAGAATATCAGCCCACCAGGGACCCACACTGATCAGAATCTGCATGTTAATAGGACCCAATCCTGCCACACTGATATAGTTGACATATTTTGAACTACACACTGCATGATGAACTGCTATGTCTGAGGAATTCTGCATATGATGAGTCCTTCACAAGGGGAACCCAGGGGCACTTCCAGCCTTAGAAGACTTGCTTCTGCGGGGGCTAATAAAAAGGACAGAAGTTCTGGCTTGGCCTCCCAGTCCTGCTGAATATCTCAGAGATACCTACAGACTCCTGACAATAATGTCACGATGGGGCTGGGGATTTAGCTCAGTGGTTCCAGCACCTGCCTCGCAAGCACAAGGTCCCAAGTTTGATCCCCAGTACCAAAAAAAAAAAGTGTCACTGTGGGGAATCCAGCCTCCCCTCACCCCCAACAAGGTCATGGGCCAAACACAGCCACCCTTACCACTTCAGCCTGATCCCATCAGAAGGACAGGTGAGCCAATATCTACGGAGGACAATTTATTGATATTTTGCAGCACGAATACTACAGAAAGCTTGGAGGGGTGAAGCAAGCAACTGCTGTCTCCTCTGTACAGGTCACTCAGGAATTTGGGAGGCTGGTAAACACTAATGAGGGGACCTCCTCCCCAGATCCTATCTGGCATTAGGAGGCTGACGGGGGTAACAGTCCAGATGTCCTGGAGGAGGGACAAGTGAGGACCAAAGAAGTCACAGCATCACAGCATTTGGGAGTCATTGGGTCAGAGCTTGGATCACATCCTTCACCAGCATGGTGCCAATCACCATCTTCTCACTGTTGACTGTCACCTGAGCGGTGCCAGCTGGCTGGGTGTCCAGAGTCAGCAGGACCAGGCTCCCGCTGGTCAGTGTCCTCCCCGCAAACCTGAAGTGGCCGGAGAGGAGGGGTTTGGAAAGGGCTCAGGGCTACCATTCCAGCCAGGCCCTGCAACCGCTAGTACCTGTACTCGTCAGATGTCCCACAAGGGACACGGCCCACGTTGGCAGTGGCAGTCACTTTTTTCACCACAATGTGATCACTCCAACAGGTGTCTGGCAGTATGAGTTTCTCAGTGATCTCATTCATCCCTGTCAGCTTTCCTGGGGACAAAAGTCATGGTGAGAGCAGAGGTGGTGGTGGCAGGAAAGCCAGCCCTGCATCTGCTTGCCAGGCCACCTCCTCAGGTTCTTCCAGGCTGGGCCAGGTTGGGATACAGGCGGCCAGGGTCCTTCCTCAGTCTTAGGGAAGGCTACTTCCCTCACAGAGCTGGCCCAGGCTTTGTCCATGATGTTGATCAGGGACTGATCAACTTTCCACTGGTAGACATTAGGGCCACCATCCCCTTAGGAGTGGCCAGAGTTCTCAGAGGTCCCCCACACCTTTTGGTCTTTCCTGGGTGGCCTCCAACCCAGGCCAGCATTTTCCCAACCCCAAAAGGTAACAGTAGCTGCTGGGCTCACAGCTGGACTTCCAACTTCACCTCCACAGCAGCAGCCCCTAAAGCCCCAGGCCCTCACGGTACCCCAGAGCCCCTCAGCCACATGCTGACCTCTCCATGTACAAGCTCCAGGCAGCCTTAGGGATGCTGTCCTCTGCACTCCTGCCCACCACCAGCCATTTCAGCCCCTCTCCTCCCTCAGCTGTTTCCCCTTCTTCAGAGAGCTGACATCTCTCCCTGGTCCTTGGGCCCTATCCTCCACTGTACCTTCTGTCCATGTTCGAGTCTGTTTTTTTTTAAAAAAAAAAAAAACACCTTTCTGGAAGGGAGATCCTTCATCACACAATGCCTGGTCTCCCTCCTCATTTGGAGCCAAAGTCTTATCAAAGGGGTCTTCATCTCTGGACTCACGCTCTGGTCTCCCTCAACCCTCTACAGTCAATCACTGTTCCTTCTCTTGCACTGCCCTGCTCTCCCTCAGGTTGGCAGTGGCCTCCCATATGCTGGGTCAAAAGGTTTTGGCCTATCATGGCCTGAAGGCCACCTGAAAGCACCCCTCTGCCTTGGCAGTGCTCCTGGTTCTCCTCTCATATCTCTCTGCTCCTGCTCATATCACCCCTTTTTCTTCTGCAGAATGCAGGTTCTCCAGGCTTCTTACCCTGTTCCCCAACTCTTTGACCCACCTCCCGGCTTCCACTCCCACCTCAGTGCTCTTGATTCCAGCCTTCCCGGGTACAAATCCTCTGGCGCCTCCTCCTGAACTTCCTAAGTGAACTTCAAAAACCCCCAAAAGTAGCCATGACCTTCCCTCCTCCCTTGTCCAGCCTGCTTTTTCTTCTAGGTCAAGGGTTTGGAAAATACAGCCTATAGGCCAAATTCAGCCCACTGCCTGTCTGGGTTCTGCAATGGCTGTGATATTGACATTAAGATTAATATTTCATAACACATGGAAATTAAATAATCAAAATTTCAGTGTCTATAAATATGGTGATTTAGGATTATGTTCCAGCATCTCAGTCATGCTCATTCATTTACACATCATTTGTGGCTGTTTTTGTGTTACAAGCAGCTGCAAGAGAGACCATGTGATCCTCAAAGCAAAACATTTATTTTATGACTCATTACAGAAAAAATGCACTAAACCCTGGTATAGATGAACATCATACCTCTCTCTCCCTACCATCCAAACCAGACATTCTTGAGCCAGTTTATCTGCCACCCTCTCTTTTTCTCAGAGCAACTGTCCATGGCTCTCTTCCTGATACCTCTCTTCCACCCTAGGCCTTCCTTCTCCCCACCCTGCTCTGATGTCGCCTACTGTCTCTCAGATCTGCTGCAAGAGCCATATGAGTAATCACAGAATTTAGCCCGAGGTCTCATGCCCAGTGAGTGGCAAGCTCATAAATGAAACCAGGATTTGTGAAGCCCATATTTCCTTCACTTGTGCAGCCCCCTCTTCTTCACACTCCCAATCCCAGCTATAAGCATTGGCAGATTCCCCTTTCTGAAGCAGAGGATGGAACCTGCTCTTCCTTCAATGACTCCTCCACTGCTAGGAAAAAGAAGTCTCGAAGCCCTCATCCCCCTAACAATGGTGCTAGACATGATAATATCTTTCACGATACCTCTCTCAGCTCCAAAAGGTCTAACTCCAAAATGCTATTTTGGAATTTAACTCTGAAATGCTAACGGGACTGAAATCCTTTAACATAGCATACAGGCTGCTAAAAATGTGACTAACATAATGCTTTCAGCTTTGCTCTTACTACTGCCCTGTGCTCAGGACTCCTATACCCCAAACACCAAGCTTCTCCAGCACCCCTTCATGTGCTGTTTCCCCAGCTGGAACATGGGCCTAAACTTTTGTTTTTTGAGACAGGATCTCACTATGTAGTTCAGGTTGGCTTGAACTCACTATGTAGCTAAACTGTTTTTCCTAGCCCTGGTAATTGAACCCAGGGCCTTTGTACTGAGCTACATCTCCAGCCTTTTAAAAATTTTGAACCAGGTTCTTGCTAATTTCCTAAGTTTCCTGGACTGAACTTAAACTTCCAATTCTCCTGCCTCAGCCTCCCAGAGTT
Source organism: Heterocephalus glaber (assembly GCF_000247695.1). Next base: position 18,479,596 of record NW_004624768.1, read on the forward strand.
CTGGGAATACAAGCATGTACTGCCATACTTCACAAGCCTAGACTTTTTTTGCGTGGCAGAGTCCAAACTCTGAAGCCTCACCAGAGTGTGCCAGGCTCTGCTGGAAGCACAGACTACAAGGCCTCCCTCTACATGGAGGAGCCAGGGTTCCAACCCGGCCAGCTTATGGCAAGCTTCGTGGGGCTCCCACCGCCTGACCATGGAACACTCACCTTGTTCCTTCTTGAACTCGTTCTCGCTCATGAACACAGGGGCCATCAGCTCCCCAACTGGAGGCTGAATAGAGACGTAGAACTGCCGTGTCTGGGTGCTGGCAAGGAGATGGAGGAAGAGGGAGCGAGACTAGTATCTCCCCTCACCTGCCCCTGCTTACCTGAAGGCAGGGCACAGAGGCGGCAGGCCACGAGTGTGGACCTGGGCCTTGACATGGGTGCCAGGCCACCAGCCCTGCCACTGTCCCACGCACCCTCTGTTCCTCTCCCCAAGCCCTCTCCAGCCCACTCTGCCACCCCACCACCAGCTACACACATACCACAGCTGGAAGTTAGCTGCCTGGGTTGAGTCACAGAAATTGATGCCCATTATGGCAGTAGCAGATTCTCCAGGTGCCAGCGACTCTGAAGTGATGGGGGGAGGGCACCATCACCTGAGAGGCCTGAAACCAAGTTGGTCTCTTTTTTCCCGACGGCTGACTGTCCTCCATGGAACCCTGCTTTCTGGACCCTGGGAGATGGCTCCTCACTCTCTCCTAAATCTACACCCTGCTTAAGTCAGGCCTGAAACAGCCAAGGCCCCAAGCTTCTGCTGCACGTACCTCCCGCCCTGATGTGAACTTGCTTCTTTCCTCATCTGTCTTTATCCACCAGAGCGTGGATCGTGTTAGGTGTCACACCTGTGCCTCTGGCTTGGCTCAAAAAGGCCATGAGTGACCACAGAAAGACTGACTCTGCCCAGGAGTAACACCTATACCCCACCCAAACCCCTTCTGTACCTATTTCAGGAAATTCTTGGATGCTGATGCCTGCAGGCAGTTTAGGGGTGCCCATGTGCAGGCCTTTGATGGGGGTCTCAGAGCTGTTAGAGAAGTAGATATGCACAGACACCATGTGGGGGTCCCCAGAGAAAGGCTGGCGGCTGAAGGCATAGTCCACAGCCAGCCCCTCGCCAGCTACCCGGTGCAGCAGCTCCTGCCTCCCCACGCCCGGCACTGGGCTCAGCAGCTGGAGTGGAGGAGTACAGACATAAGAAGAGGGGACAGTCACCCAGCCTTGCCTCCACCTAGGGCCATCCCTCCACTACACCTCCCCACACATACAAAGCCACATGGTAAAAGGTGACACAGAGATGTCACCCTGTCCCAGCCGTGTCCCTTCCCCATCCTACTCACAGAGGGCACCAGAGAGGAATCTGTGAGTGTCAGGCCCTCCAGGTCAGTAGCCAGACTGGTGGACACAACAGTGGGAGGAGACACAGGCTGGACACTGGAAGGGGTATCTGAGAGGAGATAAGGAAGACTGCGATGAGGGAGAGGCAGGTTGGGCCACAAGGTGGATCATTCAGCACCACGGACAGCGAGACGCACAGGGCTGGTGGCTCCCCGTAAAATACTGCACCACTCTAGACCCCAACTGCAGACCTCCCGCCTCCTTCCCCGCGACTTCCCCAGCCAGCTCACAGTCCTCTAGGTCCAGCAGGGAGACTTCCTTGGCTGCAGGGGCACTCTTGCTGCTGGGAGGCTGAAAGAGAAGAGTGGGCCGAGTACCTGCAAGGGTGCACCCGGTCCCTTCCAGAAGTCTGGGCTGGGCCAGGAAGCCCAGTAGGCCCTTACTGTTTTCTTCCTCCATGAGGCAGGCTCCGCCTGCTCCTCCTCAGACTCCGAGGTCATCTCCGAGTCTGAGGAGCTGCTACTGGAATCGCTGCCCTCGTCTGAGGATGAGCCTTCTCCGTGCTCCACCAGCACCTTTTTCCTTTTCTTCCTCTTCTTCTCACCTTCCTCCTCACTCTGCTCACTGGAGGAGAGTGGAAAGCAGGCTCAGGCCCAGCCTGCACATGACACCCCTACTTTGCCTCCCAGAAGAGCAGGGGAAGCTGGGAACAATGAAGGTGGCCAAGGGGACCTGGGACTGCTAGCCTCCAGCAACTTGGGTGGCACTAGGAGCCTCCTGGGGGACTGCTAAGTCTGAGCATTTGCCTTTCCCAGGAGAGACCCCTGAATCCCATCAACCACCTGGCTGGTTGCACCTTACCTCTCGCTGCCTCTCCCCTTGTCTTCATCCTCACCCTGGTCCTCATCTGACTCACTGCTGGACTCCTCAGAGCCGCTCTCGCTGCTGCTCTTACTTTCTGACTCGCTCTCAGACTCCGGCTCTGCGGAGAGATAATGTCAGGCCTCTCCAGCCCCAAGCCAATGCCTGGACTCCCAGCTTCAGATGGCACTGAAGCTTAAGTCCCCATCACCTGTTCCTGGCCCTGGATGCCAACTGGATATGACAAGGACACAGATGGGCTCACAGGAAAAGAGGAGGTGCTGCACCTGTGCACACGCACATACAGCCCTCACAATGGTGTCCCTTGCCCACAACCACACAGACACATGCGCAGGAGCCCCTGCCCATCTCACCACTGTCTGCAGACTCCGTGGGGCCTGACTCCCCCTCAGAGTCCGAATAGAAGGGCTTTTCCTTCTCCTTCCTTTTCTCCCGATTTGAGCACTTGGTCCATTCTGGTACCTGGAGATGAGGTGAGGGGGCTCATTACCTCAAGGTTGGAGTGGAGCAGAAAAGGACAGGCCCTTCTCACCCTTCATCACACCTCTTCTTCAGGCCCTACCCAGTCCTGTCCCCAAAAGGAAATGGAGTAGGGGAGAAGGAGAGAGGCCTACTCCACAGAGTGGAGGGGAGACTGCCCACAGAGGGGAAAGCAGTATAGTAAGAAGGCAAGGTGCAGCACACAGGAGTGGGAGAGGAGAGCACACGGAACACACAGGGGACCTCAGTGTATTCGCCCAATAGGCCCATGTGGGTCTCAATAAGAGAGAGGTCTTCTTCCTGTGTGTAGGAGGCTGTCAGGAGGGCTGGCAGCATTGCCAGGGCTCCCTGCTTCCTGTCCCCCACCACACACACACATAAGTCCACCCCATGGCCTTGCTGACCTCCACATTGCGCACAGATGGGTCAGGGGCTTCCTCTGGCCAGTCTGGGAGCTCTTGGTAGCCTGTGGCCTTCGCATTGAGTAGGTGGGACAGTGAGCCCAGCTGAAAGTGGTCCCGGTCTGAGGACAGGTTTAGAAGTCAGGACAGCAGTGGCAGTGAAAAATGTCCTAGAGCTGTCCCTGGGTGGTGACTCTGGTTGGGACTCCCTAGATGGCCAGTGGGAGGAAATAGATGTATCCCCTGCTGGTTCTTGCACCCTGACTACACTGTAGGCCCCCATGCTAGGAGGACAGGGCAGGGACCAGGGAGGGGGGCAGGTGGACTGCAGAGATAGGCAGGAGTTGCTGGCCCAGAGATGCTGCTGGATTGTCTGCTCTGGTTGGTGGAGAGGACAACACGTGGGGTGACTTCACTTCCAGGGCACAGTCAGGTGTGGGAGCGAGGCCAGGGTCAGGGAATAGGGTAACAGTTGTAAATGAGAGGCTGGCCAGCCTGGGTCATGGAGTCTGGCCTGGCTCTGGCCTCCGTGGAGGGTAGTCAGGGTTAGAAGTTGGGCTGGTGGTATAGGAGAGCAGCCCAAACACGTGCAGGTAAAGACAGTGATGGCCATCTCATGAGGTTTCAAAGCTGTTCTCCATCCCACTCCAATTTCCTTATTCCTGAGGTCCAGGAAAAAGACTGAAAAAAAGCAGCTGGAGAGCTCAGCTTCTCCCCTGTGCAAGTACCTGGCTTTGGTTCCTGGGTTCCAAAGGGGTAGCTAGAGGATACTCCCCTCCTGGCCAGGCCCAGGAACAGAGGTGAGGCTGAAGGCCAGGGACTGCGGGTTGCGGCTAACCTCAAGTGACTTGGCACACAGTGCAGACAACTGTGTTCTCAAGACCCTTATCCATTCACCTCTTTCTTGTATGCTGTTTTACTTCCTGCTTTCCTGGGGCCTTGGCATTCAACAAGATTCCCAAGCCTAGAGCCTGCCTAGGGAGCCAGATAGAAAGGAGAGCCAGGGAGGAGAGGACCCAGGACCTCAGGCCTGACAGGGAGGCAGATGCTCAGGTGAGACAATACTAGCAGTGGCTGTGGTGGGGATAGTGAGCCCTGGGTGCCACAGGAGGGACAAAGGGACCAGCACTAGCTTCTCACTAGGTGTTCTGCCTGCAGAAGCCTGGTGCCCGGAACCAAGGGCTGGGGCCCTGGTCAGTTCTCATCTGCCCCCAGGGGCCACCCCTAGTTTCAGCTCCCACCTTTGAAGGAGGACTCCAAGACTGGGGCTGGCTTGGGTGCCAGGAAGAGCTTCTTGGCATGGCGGCTGAGGGCCCCGCCCTGCTCAGAGGGGACAATGAGCTGCCTGGTGAAGCGTGCTCGGTCGCGGATATCATAGTTCTGGTCGTACTTGGCCAGGCTCAGCACATACTGGGTCAGCAGCTTGGTCTGGGGAAATGGAGGCAGTGTCACAGCACCCAACAGAGAGGGCAGGACACAGCAGGCTTGGGTTTAGCTGCTTCTGGCAGACAGCTCCAGGCAGAGCTTCTCCTCACCAGCTTCTCATCCAACTTTCCTGCCCTACCTGCCAGGGCTCCGGGCTCTGGCTCCTACCCGACTCTCACAACTGCTTTGGGCCAACAAAAGAGGTTGCTCTTTTGGACTCTTCCTTCTGGGTCCCACTCCCCCACCCCCAGGCCTGGTCTGTCTGTCTCCACCCTGGGATGGCTGAGTAGAGGCTGGAGCATTCTGCTGGAACCCACAGTTTCTCCCCCCCCCACCCATAGGGAAACTAGACAACAAAAAGAAATGGATAAACAGGGATCTGTTTGGCAGGAGATGCCCCCTATCAACCCACGCGGAGTCTGAGTAGCCTAGGGGTTTTAGAGGCCTTGATCTTCCCCTGAAGTTGCTAATGAGATCAGAGCAAACCGCAGGTGGGACCATGAAAGTGGGAGGATGACTGTGGCTGCCGTGGCCTTGTAGCAGATGAAGGCCACCACCTTGGTCCCTGGATGGGGATAAGCTCTGCTGTTGTTTTACAAAGATATCCTGACTGTTGTGTACATACTGACTGCATCCCTCCTAGTACAGAGGGCTTCCCCTTTCTCCACCACCCTCAGACAGCCTGGGAAGAAAGAGGGGACAAAAGTTCTCTGCGCTGAAGCAAGAGACCACTCTAAGCAGCCTGTTTCTTGTAAAGACCCACCCTGGGTTCAGGGTTATCTGTCTGGATGGCACACCCTGGCTACTCGGATGGGGGCTGGACCACTAGTGTCTTGCCTAGGACTACAGCTCTTCCTGCTCTGTTTAAAAAGTCTATTTTTGTGCTATTTCTCCTACTTGACAAGCAAGCAGTAGGCGCTCAGGAAATGTGTGTTAGATAAATGAATGAACAAATGTACATGTAGTTAACAGTGACAACCTGGGGAAATGCCACGTGAGCCGGCCAGACTGAAAATATGCTAGCCTCACTCAGCATCCTGGGGCTCGGGACCTGCTCAGTCCTGGCCATGAGGCCCCCCACTCCCAGCATCTCCCCACCCAAGCTGCTTCATCAACCTGCTCCTTCCTCCATCTGAACAAAGGCAGCACAAAGACAACTGGCTGATGGCTGAACACTGCCCTACACTGCTTTCTCTCTACCTTCTCTTTCTTCACCTGCTTCCCTATAATCCCAGCATCCACAGATCAGTGCCTTGTTGCCCCCACGTCTAGCTACTGTCATTTCTGGGTCCTGGCAAGAGTCCCAGCACCTGGAGGCCCTGCTTAGCTAGCTTGAGTCCCTGGGGCCCCCGGTAGCCACCAAATATCAGTGGCCACTGAAGAAGCCATGTGCCACCATCGAAAGACTCCCATGGAACTGCAAAGGAGCCCCCTTCAGGCTGGGAAGGCACAGGCCTCCTTCTGATCCCAGCCCTCTATCCAGGTATTTTCTTTTTTGTTTTTTGAGGCAGGGTCTCCCTTTGTAGTTCAGGCTGGCCCTGAACTCACTATGTAGCCCAGGCTGGCCTTGAACTTGTGGCAATCCTCCTGCCTCAGCCTCCCAAGTGACCCAGGTGTTTTCCTTCAAGGACTCTTGAACATTTTCTATAAAGGGCCAGAGAAAATTATCTTAGGCTTTGTGGGCCATACAGACTGTTTCAACCTGTCAGCTCTGCCACTATGGCACAAAAGCAGCCACAGAAAAACTTTTACAGAATTTTACAAAAACAGGCAGCAAGCCAGGTTTGTCCCAGATGCAGCAGTTTGCTGACCCAATGGGATAGTGAAGGTAGAGCTATTGTGGTGTTTGGTGCCTCTGATGCCTTGAAAAGCTCTGAATGTGACACTTTATTCTTAGACTACCCGAGTGCCATCTCAGGAGATGACAAACACCCAAGAGGTGTTTAACACTCTAATGTTTCTGCTCAATTAAGCCTCATCCTTGACTGTGCTAACTCTTGTAGCATGTCGCCTAGGGACTGACAGTGGCCACCATACCAGCAGAGACTCCCCCTCTTCCCTGACACCATTTGGCCCAGCATCACTCTGCTTCGGTTGGAAGCACAGCCCAAGTCTCCTGGGATGCACATTCTCCCATCAATGCTGTTCACTACTGGCCCCTTCCCTTAGCCCCAGGCAAGTGTGGTTCTTCACAGCCCCTCTTCTGAAGGTGGCTGACAGGGATACTCCTACAGGAAGACAGCAAGCCTGTCTCCCCAGAATAGCCATAGACACTAGGGTAGCCCTGGTTAGCTGGGCAGACTAGCCACCTGCCCCGAGTCTCCCTTTCAGAGAGCCTGGAGTTCGGGCCTGCCTGGGGAGAGCCAAAGAGTATTGCCTACGGCAGTTTCTGGGAACCAGAGAATGGGGCCACAGCTGTCAATCTTTACCTGCTTAGAGTTAGTCAGGTAGAGCTTGGCGGCCAGGTTGATGACCTGCAGCTTGACGATATCCTCTTCTGCAGTGAACGACTTGGCCATTTTTCTCAGAACATCAGGTGCAATCTTGGGGACATGCTCACAGTACTCACCAATGAGCCATAGGATGCTGGCTCGTGCCATGGGCACCTGTGGGCATGGGAGAGGAGTTAGGACTAGGGCAAATGTGGCAGTGTGGGTGGCAATGGGGACCACCAGGCACTCCTCCCATCTGTGCTGGCCTGTTGTCTGGAATTGGGAGGAGCAGGGGGAGGGGCACAGGAAAGTGAGCATTTCTGGGAGAGCATCTCCCCTCTTCCTGAGCATTTCACTAGGACACCAATGTAAGTCATGATTTAATAGGCTGATTTTTCTGGATTCACTGAACTCTCCAAGCTTTACAATGTTACTCTTTCTGCATTTTCAGGAAGGCTATGTGTGAATGTTTCAATGCAGCAGTGCCTGGTCAGCCAGCCATCCCTAGCCGGAACTTTAAGGAGAAAACATGGTGAAAGTGCAAGCTGTGAAGCTCAGGGAGGAATCCAAAGGGGAGGCAAATCTTGGCCAACAAGGCCAGGGTCATATGGTCCAGTGTCTGTCTGTGTCTCTCTTTCTCTCTCTCTCTCTCTTCCCACTGAATACCTCACAGAGACAATGTGGAAGGTGTAGAAGTTGATTCTGATAAGGTCACAGTATTTATATGTAGGGTTTTTAAATCATGGGGGCAATGTGGGGGGGCAGGAAACATGGGGCTCCCTCACCTGGATGTTGTCTGTGAGCTTTGCCAGGTGTTTGATGATCTCTCCGTGCTGTGCTGGCTGCATCTGCAGCAGCTTCTTGATGACCACCACAGACTCTGCGACCACCAGCTCTAGGGAATGACAGAGAGTATGACCACACCTGGGGACAGCCCTCAGAGGCACAGGGATACCTGGACACTAACTGAGATAGACAGATCAACAGACACACACTGTGCCTAGACAGACAGCGGGGTCAAACATACAGATGCTCACAAAGCACTGGGACTGGGCACAAGGAGAGGCAAGCACTGACCATCACGGTTGGACAGAAGCTGCACCAGGCCGTTGAGGCAGGTGTCACGCACCCGGCCTATGTTAGTTGCACAGCGTCCAATGGCCTGGATAGTGGCCGCCACAAAATCTTTATCCATGCTTCGAATGTAGGTCTGTGGGATGGTGACAGAGAAGCCCCAGTAAGCAGTGACCCCTCGGTCACTGCAGATTTGAGCATGACCCACAGGAAGACTGTTGTTTTCCTACCTGTCATGCCAGAGACTAAATCTTGGGAGAGAGAATCATACCCCAGCCCCAGCCCCAGCCACGATATTCCCACTGGAAGAGGACCTAAGATAATCATTCCTCTTGCTTTGGGCTCTTAGAAGGTGTGACCCACTGGGGCAGTTGTCAGGGAGCCCAGGATCTGAAGGGCAATGCATTTGGGACCTGCTGCCCAGTACCTGGAATTCCCGTAGGACAGTAGGGATGTTGGTCTCATTGGCCAGGTTGGTCAGTACTTCCAGCTGCAGGGATGAGAGGAGAGCACAGAGTGAGCAGGGGGCAGCCAGTGCACATCTCATGCTGTCACACCTCAGATGTGCTTCAACCATACCAGGACACAGTCCTTGGGACAGCCCTCCAGCAGGATCAGACTGTTGAGGGGATAGATCATGAAACTTGCCCCAAATGCAAGAGGACCAGACTGCCTCCCAAATGATCCCCTGACAGAGTACCCTCCTAGTAGGACTGCATCACTTTCCCCTTCATGGAAAACTTAGAGCTTCCTGCTGCTTTTAGGATAGTCACCAAGTCTTTACCCTGATCTACAAGTCCCTGGATGATCTGACCATTCGTGGCTGGCCTCTCATATCCCAGCACTCTCGTTACCCTCTATGCTGCAGTCACACACCCTGTCTGTCTGTCTTTCTTCCTTTCTTTCTGGCAGTACTAGGGATTAAACCCAGGGCCTTCACACTAAGCTACATCTCCAGCCCTCCAAAAAAATTTTTTTAAATTTTGAAACAGGGTCTCATGAAGTTGCTAAGTTGCCCAGGGTAGGCTTAAATTTATGATCCTCCTGCCTCAGCCTCCCTGAGTGCTAGGATCACAGGACTGCATCGCCAGGCCGGGCATCACATCCCTTTTCTACTGCAAGGCCTTTGCATGCACTGTTCTCTCAGGGTGGAGTGATTCTTTTTGTCTGGCATTTAACTAGGTAACCCATGTTCATTTCTCAGGTCTCTCTCGAGCCTCATCTTCTCAAGGGAAACTTCCCTGACACAATTAGATAAGGTGACTACTTTATACTTGTCTCTGAGCTCTTCTTTCTTACCATATTTCATAAAGGGATTTTTACATTTGTCTTGTGATTAGCTGCTTAGTGTATCTTATTGCTCCCAACTGGATGGGGAGCTCCACAGGTTCCTGATTAATCTGCCCCACCTTGTACCCTTCATCTAGCAATGAGACTGCTAACACAGCTGACGTCCCCAAGGATTAGGAGGATTAACTGTTGCTGAATGAAGTAATTTGGAGCAGAAATGAGGTGGAGGGGTGGGCTCCTGCCATGTTTCCTGTCATGTTTGTTTGCACCAGAGCCTGAGGGAGGAGGTAGGGGTGAGAGAGAACTTCAAGAGAAAAAGCATGAACCTAGGAGTCAGTGACTATCCCTTGGTCATCACCTCATCTCCCTGACTACATTGGTATAAAACGGAGTTATAAACCTTTCCTGGGGTTACTGTGAAAATCAAGTCATTTCCCAGGGAAGAGAGGCTGTGTGTAGCAGGGAAAGGGCAGTTCCCCTCTCCTGGGCCCCCTGAGTAAGGGCTGCAGCTGGAAGTCCCTGAGTGGGCAGTGGGGAGGGTGGGACTGGAGGACACATGACCCTGTCTGTCCATCACTCACCTTCAGGATTTTGATCTGGGTGGGGTCAGTGGACCTGATGTAGAAGCTCTTCAGGTAGGGCTCAAACATGCCCTGTGGAGAGAAGCGCCGGAGCGCCACTGCAGCCCCCCGCCACCTCTCTGACACAGGCACCCTTCCAGCCTCACCACTGTCCCCCTCCAGGTCTTCCCCACTCCACCCAGTCTTCCCCACCCTTTCTTCCCTGGGCATCGGCCCTCAGCGACCTCTCAGGGTGCAGGCCCTACTCCCAGCTTTCCCACCCCCTGCCTGGCTAGGGCAACCTCCATCTTGCCCTACTGCCCCCTGGGCTCTGACACACCCTAGAGCCTGCAGAGAGGCCTGGGACAGGCGGAGCCAGCCTGGGTCGAGTCGCATGCTCACCCTGCGCTTGATGGACATGGTAGCCACATTCTGGAGCACTACGTACTGCACCTCACTGTGGAGAGGACAGGTCAGCGGTTTCTGGGCCACTGGGCTGGGGAAAGGGGCAGCGGGCATGGGGGCAGCGAGGCCCCAACAGTTGGGAGAAAAGGATCAGTATGTGGGAGGAGGGCAGGACTGTGCTGAGGAGGGTGCGAAGAGGGATGAGCAGGATCAAGGGACAGCTGGGCGGGGCCAGGGCTGCCTGAGGAGGGGCGGGCACTCGGGCCTGTCCGCAGGTCACACCTGTGGCTGCGCAGCAGGCGCACTAGCGCCTTGGCGATGACGCCCACCTCCGCCTTGGGCGCCAAGTGGAAGTAAAGCTGCGCCACGGCCATGACCACCGCTGCGCTGCGGCTCTGCAGCAGCGGCTTGGTGTTGCGCAGCAGCAGTCGGTGGTCCGGGTCCATGACGTAGGGCTTGCGGGCGGGTAGCGAGGCAGGGGCCGCCGCCTCGGGCCCAGTGCCCTTGGCCTCGTCCTCCTCCGAGCCGTAGAAAGCTTTCTCGGGGTTCTCCTCCAGCAGGGACTCCTGGGTGGGGGGACAGACGGGCCGTGGTGCCTTCCTCTGTCACCCTGCCGCCCGCAGGGCCCGGGCCATGGCCACTCACGTTCTGCGTGGGGCTCAGGAACTGCGTGCGGGCGTAGCGCGTGAGCATGCTGATGATGACCACCTGGCCCCACTCCTCCACGTCGATCAGCAGGTTGCATAGCTTCCGGTAGTTCTTGTGGATCAGATCGATGCGCTCGGGGCACACCTCCTCGAAGGCCATCACCACGCTGCCCGCCACCAGCTGAGGAGCAGACCCAGGCAACAGTGAGGGGGAAGGTGAGAAGGACTGAGCCCGGCTGGCCCCCGTCTGCCCGGGATACACGCACCGTGGTCTTGTCGGCCAGAAGCTTCTCGATGACTTCTATCAGCTGGTCCTTCTGGTCGGAGTCCAAACTGAGGGAGACATTATTGATGCGAGTTTGGCCCTCCTGTCGTCGGCCATGCTCAGTCCTGCACCTCAGCCCTACCTATGAAGAGGTCTGGGCCCATGTCCACTGTCCTCCATCTGTCAGTTCCCAACTTCCCTGAAGCCACCCACAGCAGCCTGCAGATTCCAGAGAGGGAGGGGTGGGCTGACATTTAGGAACCGGTCCCCTGTGAAGCACAGGCAGGCCTGGGCCATACCTGTACAGCTTTGGGATGGCATGGGCAGCTGTTTTCCGCACATAGGGTGACATGTCTGAGGCAGCTTCCTTAATGGCCAGCATCATGATGGGCACAATGATGGGCACACGGATGCTGGAAAGGACTCGGAGAGCACTGGCACGGATCAGCTGGTTAGGGTCCTAAGGGCAGAAGTGGAGACAGCCATGAGAGGGCACCAGGTGCTGCCTTGATGGCAGGGATCACACCTCTAGAACACACTGTCCCCTACCACCAGTGCCCACTTCCTGGCCTCCAGACCTAAGGCCTGAGAATGTGCCTTGCTGGAAAACTGGGGCACTGACTCCTGGCTCTGGCTGAAGAAATCTCACACCTAAATAGGTGTGGCAAGGGGCAGCTTTGCTTATGGAAGGAGTGAAAAATGTTCAGAATCCCTAAGGTTTCTGAAACACTTGTGTTCCTTAGTGGGGAATCTCTGTGTTTGTGACTGAGATGACTGCCAGCAAATGCAAGCTGGCTTCTCTTCCAGAGTTCACCTGTGTGCCTCTCCCTGAACGCACTAAAAGGCTGCGCTGGCACCCAGCTTAACACAGAACAGGTTCGCAGGCTCCGTAGGCATGCTGCGAATACCTGCTCAGAGCACTGGGTGTGCTGTAATTCAATCATGGAGCTTAGAACTGTCTTTTCACTACTGGTAGCAGCAGTTCCTGCAGCAGTTATAAATGAGTATTAATGGTGGACAAGGGGAGAGGTACCTAAAGATGATAGATATTATCAATTTTCTAAAAATGGGCAGTTACAAAATTACAGGTGAAAATTATGGTAATCCCCAACAGAACTCTGGAATTTTTTTTTTTTTTTGGTACCAGGGATCGAACTCAGGACCTTGCACTTGTAAGGCAGGTGCTATAACCACTAAGCTAAATCCCCGGCCCTGGAATTATTTTTAAAGAGGTGATTTAGAATCACTTATTTAAAAATCAGGAAGGGCTGGGGATTTAGTTCAGTGGTTCTGCCATCTGCCTCAAAAGTGCAAGGACCTGAGTTCTATCCCCAGTACCAAAATAAATAAATAAATATCAGTATTTTTTTAGAGCCAGATCATTTCACATCAACTGTTAAAATCTGATTTTCTTTTTAAAAAAAATTTGTTTTGGTACCGGGGATCGAACTCGGGTCCTTGCACTTGCACAGCAGGCGGCGAAACCACTGAACTAAATCCCCGGCCCTCTTTTTTTAAAATTTTATTTGGAAATTATTATAGTCACAAAATTCTACTTTTTAGTAGAGTAAATTGATAAATATTAGCACTGTGTATCTTGATTTCAGCAAGATCTTCATGGGAGTCTCTCGTGCATTTTCTGCATTACTATTTTTGATTAGGCCTTTTGCCTCACCAAACATGTAAGCCTTTTAGGAACAGAGTTCAGGTCTATTTTATCTCCATATTACCCATAGCCCTTTCAACATGAAAGTTGCTAAAAATTTTCTCATGCTAATGAATAAGATTCAGAAAAATATTGGCTGACTGTATAGTTAGCAGACTCACATCTTGGTAAAAATGTATTGGGAGGTTTATTAACAGATCATTGTCAACACAAAAACATATGCCATAGACTCAAAGTCTTCACCTTGGTGCATATCAATATCTTAGAGGAAGATACAAAATCAAGAGGGGCAAATTAAAATTTAGAATCACTCTGGCTTAGACATAATGCTAAACCAATGAAATACTGAAGTATTCTACAATGAAGCAGAATTTCATTGTAGATTCAAGGAATCATCTCCGCAAAGACAGGATGCAGAGAGGCCTAGATGATCTGTTTGCCAACCTGAAGTTTGACTACATGAAGTGTGCTAAGAAAGTAAACTAGGCCTCAGTGTGGGCCAACAGAAAGGGGGAGCCCTTGACAAATATAACTGGCTCCAATGTGCAAGAAAAGCCAAAAACCAGTAACAAGAAGAAAGTAAGTTGTAAAGAATAGATGATAGCATCTACAAAACAATATGTATTTATTAGCAAAGCATAAATAAGTGGCAAAGGCTGGTAGGCTATAGGCCTCAGGCCAAATCTGCCTGCTACTTAATTTTTAATAAAAAGCTACTGGAACATAGCCATGACTACTTGTTTATGGATACCTTTGCATCCCAAGGGCAAAACTGAGCAGCTGTATGGTTGACATGGTATGGCTTACAAAACCTAAAATACCATTTAGTCCTTTACAGAAAGTTTGCTGACAACTGTTCTAACAAAATCACTGCATTGAGTTGGACTAAGTGAGTTTCAGTTTTCAAAAACTGGGAAAGGGGCATATTGAAGAAACTATGGGAGAATGTCAAATTTGTGCAAAAATTCCAGAATAGTTTTCACAAAATCACGTAACTTTGATTCAAACAAAAGATTACTTATCAATCTGAGATGAAATCCATGGTTTTGACTCATAAAAATAATCTAGGACAATGTATGACATTGTATTTACCAAATGAATGAGTTGTATATGCAGGAGATGATGCTTTCTACCCTACCCTGGAGTAGATTCTGTCAACCTCTCCTGCCAGCCAACAGCTGATTGCCCAGCAACCTACAGAACTATTGGATTATGAAAAGATGAGCTGGACCTTGCAGGGTCCCTCTCACAGGTGTTTTTTGGTACTGGAGATTGAACTCGGGTCCTTCCACTTTCGAGGCAGGTGCTAGAACCACTAATCTAAATCCCTGGCCCCTCTCACAGGTTTTTGAAATAAGAGTGTGAAAAGAACAGGGGAGTCAGTAGTTATAATCAGAGCTGGAAATCTGATATATAACATACATATATATATATCCACAGTGGAGATTCATGTGTGCATTTAACATATATGAATTAAACTCTTGGTCCTGGGTGGAACAAAATAAAAGATGAGAATATTCACAATTTGTTTAATAGTATGGGGATTCAGCCCACCACACCGCATGAAAGGACTTGAAGCTTCCCACAGTTTCTGCCCTTAGTTGATTTCAATTTCTTCCTGCCTCAAGGGATATTTGCCACAATAGGTGTGGCCCAGATGTTTGCAGATGGATATTTCTCACACACTGAGGCATCTGGGACAAGCCAAGTGTGTGTGGTGCTAGAAAGAAGAAAGACTTGTTCCACCTCTAGTAGAGGAATCTCTGGCTGTACTGAATGTACTGAGAATTCACAGGGCTCTTTTTTTTCCTTTTCCTCTCCCTCCCTCTCTCTGGGTTAGTTTTGATAATAGATGATTTTGTCCTCTGTGCTGACCTCAACTTCCAAGTGGAGGCAACTTTCCTGCACAGTAAACTTTGCTGTTTTCTTCTTAGTGAAGCTCATTTGTTCTCAAGCAAACCCTTCTGTCCTCCCTAGCAAGTTCCAGGCAAAAAGGTTTAAACAGGCATTGTTCTCTACAGACATGTGGACAAGCTGAGCCCATCAGGGCCAAGGCTGCACTGCCCCAAGCTAAGAAGTTCAGGTTATCGCTGCCCCAGATTCCTTCCCATGGGGTTGACTTCTGCCTGCCCATGGGCCACAGCTCCTACCTGTGCACTGGTGGAGGTGCAGGCTGAAGGGCTGTCCACTGTCAGGGACTCAGTGATTCATACTGAGGCAGCTGCCATGGCTTGAGTGTCTCCACTAGAGCTCATGTTGAAATTCAATCCCCACTGTCAAGTATTGTACTAAGACCAAGTAGGAACAGGTGGGATCTTTAAGGGAAGGACCTCAAGGTGATTGAGTCAGGAGACCTCTAAATTAATAGGTTATTCACTTAAGCATAAGTCTATTATAAAAGCCAGTTTGGCCTTGTCTCTTGTATGCACACCTCTTACCATGTGATGTCCTGTGCCACCTCAGAACTCTGGAGAGTCTCCACCAGCAAAATGACACCCTCAGCCTTGTGCCTTCAGGTCTGTGAGCTGAATAAAACTCTAGTCTTTATAAATTACCCAGGCTGTGGCATTCAGCTATAGCAATACCAAAGGGACAAAGACACAGCCATTACTACAGGCTCCTCAGAGGTGGACAGCCACAAGCCTGTGCACCTGCCTCACTGCTCATGCCCCTTCAGAGTCTGGCCTCAATCAGGACCTGTCTTGGGGGTTGGTTTTTAAACCATGAGACCACCCTGTTGACTATGCCAAAAGCAGGGTATAAGCAGTGCAGGCTGTAAAGAGTTAACCCAACAACTGGTTTATTTTAAGAAGCGAGTCTAGGGCCAGGGATTTAGCTCAGTGGTTCCAGCACCTGCCTCACAAGCGGACGATCCTGAGTTTGATCCCTGGCACCAAAAAAAAAAAAAAAAGTGAGTCCAACCAAAGCCTACATAATTCAGCCAAGGTCAGAGTGACTCACACCCAAATTCCATTCCCAGGGTGGGGCATTTAGCTCAGTGGTGCCTTGCCTGCCTTGCAAGCACAAGGTCCTGAGTTCAATCCCTGGTACAGAAAACAAAAATAAAAACAAATTCCATTTCCAGAATTAAAACCTCTTAACTGAAAAGACATGGTTAATCATTAACCACAACCTGTATCTATCTGGTCTGTTCTGTTCCTAACACAAGAATGTTTTTGTCTCTTTTCTTACAAGCCTTACCTGCATCAGCAACATATGCCTAGCAATCTCACATAACCCCCTCACCACAACTTAACAGTGATTGTGTCATCAATCAATATCAATGGTTCTGGCTATTCAGGGCCTTTGCTTACTCAAGCACTGGCCATCCCAGTTCCCTGTCTCTCTCTAATTCTTTCTCTGAGTCTTTCTTCTTGCCATGCATCATAGCACTGAGCAGGAGATCAGGATCCACTGCAGGGGTCTCCAACAACTGGTGCCCAACGTGGGGCTCAAACACACGAAGAATCACCTGCTCAGTGAAGGCCACTTAGAGTGGACACAATATATTGACAGTGCTTGACCCTCATGTGATGAGTTAGTGATGCTCAAAGAGCAACCAAAGTAAGTGCATCCAATGAGAGTAGGAAATCAGGTGGTATTAAAACATGAAGTAATCACTTTCAACTGAAGGGCAACATTACATCCAGTTGTTCCACACCATTTTTAAACAAGCAAACTACACAGTGCTGGCCAGCAGTATTGGAAAAATGCTGCAAGAAATAGTTAGATATAATCCTTGGCTCCCACAAAGAAGGACTTTAGATATGGAGCTTTGGGAGCATATCAGAAATAACTTCTGGACAGCTCAGGAAAGAGGAGAAGTTATCTCCCCTGAGACCTTCACAACCTGGAGGCTTATGTGTTCCATTTTGGGGCTCTTACAACCAGGCCAAGGAGCCTCTCCAATTTTTGCTCCACTGGTGAGGACGATTTGGTTTTGGTTTTAGAACAACTGCTTGCCAAATTTGCTGGCTCCCTCCCCCACTCAGAAAATATGACATCATTTATAGGCAAACCCCAGTGCTCCATCTCCAGAGGAGGTCGAGCTGCCTCTCCCTCCACCCGAGACCCTAAGACCACAGGGTGTCTGCAGAAGAGGTAGGGGAGGAGGCATAAGGAGAACTGCTTGGCTTTAGTGCACCGGGATGTCCAGGCAGGGCACCACAGGCAGACTTGGGGAGACAAAGAAAACCTACTAACCCCAAGTGGAATGCAGGAGTGGCCTGCAAGTGAGAGTGGCTAGCAGGTGACTCTCAAACAGCTGGTGGGACAGGCCCACCACAAGAGTGACTCACAAAAGAGCGTGCTGAAAGTCAGATTCAGAAAAAGTCAAACAAAACCCACACCCAGGTTGGAAAGAACTAAAATGAGAAAATAAATGAATGGAATGAAAACAACTGGAAAAGCTCCAGAGAGCATTGAGCAAGACAGTGAGAAAAACTCCCGGCTTTAAGAGCCCCAAGGCCAGCATTTGCTCAGCATCACCAGTTTGATGCTGCCCACAAACATCTGGAAGCCAAAACAACCCCAGCCTAGAGCTACATAGTCAAAGTTGAAAAACTACAACTGTGCTCTCCCAGACGTAAAGAGGTTTTACAAGAAAAATCAAATTACAAATTTTAGCTTATTGATAAATATACTTTTGGTTTTCAATTTGAGTTGATATTTAATTGGTGTGCTTAAAGCATTTTTTTTTTGGTACTGGGGATCGAACTCAGGTCCTTCCGCTTGCAAGGCAGGCAGTGGAACCACTGAGCTAAATCCCCAGCCAAAAATTTGCTCATTTTTTTTTTGTTTGTTTTTTGGTACGGGGGATCAAAATCAGGACCTTGTGCTTGCCCAGGCAGGCGTCGGAACCACTGAGCTAAATCCCCAGCCCTTAAAGCATTTCTTGTACATTGCAGATCCTTAAATTGTAATTATAGGGTTAACTTGCTCTTCTCTTTACTCTGTTGATTTAAGAACCAACCAACCCCAGGCCCACCTTGTCTGTGACCCTTCAAACTTTTGGCAGGAAGGAAGGGCACCAAAACTGCTCCCACATTCATAGCCTCCTCCAGGGCCCTCTTCTTTCACTTAACTCCAACAAGACCCAAACCTTACGGTGGCAAGTGGAGATCTCTAACCTTTAGGCCACGCTGGAAGGTGGAGATGGACAACAGGGCCAGATCCTGCTGCTCCTCTGCATAGCGTACCAGGTACACGTAGACAAGCTTCTTCACCTGGGAACAGCAGTCTTTCACTGGAGGGCTTCTCAGTAGGGGCTAGTACTCCTACCTCCCAGGATGTCATCACCCAGCCAGCTTCTGCCCATGGGACAGTCTTCAAGTGGGGGGACAGCATCCTTGAACGCATCCAGGCCTGGGATATTTCTGAGCGACCTGAGCATGGTAGGGATGGAGGACCCCTCACCGGGCAGAGCTCACCTCTATATTTTTACAGGCCACATTCTTCACTACTGCAGGGAACAGGTCTGAAGCATTCTTCCCACGGGCGATCATCTAGGTGGTGAGGTCAAGGTGGGGGAAGGAGAAAGGCAGAGGCACAGCACTGATGAGGAAAAGTCTACAGGGAGCTAAGGAGAGCTGCCCTTGGACACCCAGCCCTCCTGGGAGACACCCTTTTACCCCCCTCACCGCCACAATCCTCTTCATGGCCTCCAGCTTGAGGGAATCCTTGTTGGTATCCAGCATCTCTTTCAGGTCATCGTGCCTGGTGGGGAGCATAAGAGGTCAGCTGAAGAACTAGGGTGGAGGTTAGGGTATTGATCACAGGGTTCAGGCAGAAAGAAGGGGAACTTGGACAAGGCACAACCAGAGCAGAGGGATCAGAGCCAGGGGAAGGGTTGAAATACAAATTAGGGGACTCCAGTTGTGGGAGAAACATGTGGGCCAGCCAGTGTTAAGGGCTGAATTGTGTCCCCCTGCCAAAAGAAAAGATGGTGAAGTCCTAAGCATCAGGATGAGACCTTATTTGGAAATAGGGTTTTTTAAATATATAATTACAGATGCTCTGTGATTTATGATGGGGTTATATTCCCATAAATCCATTATGAGTTAGGAAATCATAAATTGAAAAGGAATTTAATATACCTTATCTTCCAAACATCATAGTTAAACCCAGCCTACTTTAAACATGCTCAGAAAACTTACCTTCGCCCATGGCTGGGTGTTGCATGAAAGTCATTAAACTACATTTTGCTAGCCTACAACGTGATTAAAATTCAAAATAACGAATAACAAAATTCTGAATAAAATGACTTGGAAACTGCCAAAAAAAAAATTCAAAATAGTTTCTACTGAAGGCATATGGCTTTCATACCATCATAAGATAAAAAAGAAAATCATTAAACCAAACCATCGTAAGTCAGGGAATGTCGATACTTAAGTTAAATGAGGTCACACTATAGTAGGGTGGGTCCGAGTCCAATATGGCTGGTGTTCTCATAAAACAGCCATGCAAAGGGACAAGATGAAAAGAGAAAGCAGTGTGGATACAGAGACCTGGAGAGAGGTGTCTGCAAGCCAAGGAATGCCAAAGACTACCATCGAGCACCAGAAGCCAGGAAGGGGCAAGGAAGGATTGCCCCACAGGATTCAGAGGAGCACAGCCCTCTGACACCTTAACTTCAGACTTTTGGCTTCCAGAACTGTGAGACAGTAAATTTCTGTTGTTCTAAGAAACCCAGTTTGTAGTTCTTTGTTATAGCAGCCATGGGAAACTGATACCACCAGGGACAGAGGAAGTGTGTGAGGTGGGAAGGTCTTGACTCTGCTCAGGAAATAAGGTCAACTGGATGGACAAGAGGGGCAGTGAAAGGGAGTGGGTGTCAAAACAAGAGTAGTATGCCTTTCCCCATACACAGGGTGTTTGCAGGTCCTAACCTGGAAGACTGAACTGACTCCAAGGCCTAGATAGGTCCCAGGACTCTACAGATAGCCTCACACAAAGGTCATACCTGTTACTCAGCATTCAACAGTCCTTCAAGGAACTCATAAAACCCTAGTGGGGGAAATAAGCCATCCCTTGGACCTGGAGAAAGGAAGTAGTGGCTAGAGAAAGAAAGTAGTGGCTAAACCAATACATAGATTTCATACAGTGTCCATTGACATTTCAAAGGGAGCATCAGGTCAAAGTTTGTGAAGTAAGAGCAGAATTTACGTGGAAAAAAGTCTTTGGGAATGCATTTTTGGAAAAAGAAGGTGAATAATGACAGACAATTCATACTCCTAGACGTCAAAACATAAAGCAACACAACGATGACAGAAGCTTAGTTATGAAAGATTAAAAACAGGAGATCAAAGGTCATGGGGGAAATTTCATAAAAGGATTTAAATTTATATATTAGGAGGGCTGAGGATTTAGCTCAGTGGCGCTGTGACTGCCTTGAAAGTACAAGGTCCTGAATTTGATCCCCGGTACAATAAATAAATAAATAAATACATTTATATATCAGTAACATATAACTCATCAATGGGGGTGGGGCCTCATTTTTCCCTTACATAAATGCTGTTGGGATAAGGGATCAAATTCACACACTTATTCCACATCAAAATAAATCCCACATTTGCTTAGAAATGATTTTTACATAAGGAGGAAATTTTACTTTCAAGGTCATAAAATTATCAATAATAAGAAGGCTAGGTTTAATTTTTTAAACTTTGGTATGTAAAGGCTAACTTTAAGGAAGAAAATAAGGCAACTATATTAGGTTTTCAGAGCCACCATTATGAATATTATCAAGTACTACAGATAGTGGCTTAAACAATATAAAGTTATTTTCCCACAGTTCTGGAGGCCAGAAGTCTGACACCAAGTGGTGTCAGGATTGGTTTCTTCTGAGGCTTGTCTCTTTGGCTGGTAGATGGTGTGAAAATCATCAGTATCAAAATGGAGCTATTCATGTCACACTCAAACAAAATGGAGCTGGGAGGCCATGAATGAAGGACCCTCTGTGGTAAAAACTATCACAGGGACTCTCTGAAGCAGCCAAGATTCCAGATGAGTCACCTGCACAAGATCTCTTGCATAGCAATGGCTGTCTCCACAAACAAGCTAACACCAGGCCCTGCAAGATCCCCCATAACCAACAGCTTTTGTATTAAAACAGCTTACATGAACTTTTTTTTTCTATTAAAAGCTTCTCGGGCTGGGGATTTAACTTAGTGGTTTCGCCACCTGCTGCACAAGCGCAAGGACCTGAGTTCGATCCCTGGTTCCCCCTCTCCCTGCAAAAAAAAGCTTCTCCCCAGCTGGGGATTTAGCTCTAGTGCCTGCCTCAAAAGCACAAGGTTCCGAGTTCGATCCCCAGTACCAAAAAAAAAAAGGCTTCTCCCTGCTGCAGCCTTTTCACAAGTACCTACAGTGAGCTACTGAAAATATATCCCCTACTGTACTCCTTGCTATTCCTACATAAGCTCTGTGAAAAAACACCATTTGTTGTCTGACCCAACTCCTGAAAGAGAGCTCCCAAGACCCTTGTAGACAGAAGTGCTAGGAGATTCATATGCTCTAATATTTGGTCTTTGACCCCAATTCCTGACCCAGAGCTCCTAAGACCTTTGTAATTTCCTGAAGGACAAGCACATCTGACCCAGTTTCTAAATCCCTTGAATTTCCTGGGTGATAGGAGACTCTTTCGTTATTAGAAGGTTGGAACTTTCAGGCCACCCTCCAACCTCCAATGAGGGGAAAGGGCTGCAGTTTTCGTTAATCACCAATGACCAATAATGTAGTCAATCATGCCCACAAAATGAAGCCTCCATGGAAACCCAAAAGGCCAGGGTTCTGAGAGCTTCCAGACTGCTAAATACATGTAGGTGCCTGGAGACAGGGCACGACAGAAGGATCCCACATGTCTGGCCGTGTCTTCTCTTCCATTTGGCCATTTATCTGTATTCTTTATAATTTTCCTCTATAATAAACCAATGCAGGCCAAGTTTCCTCCAGTTTCGTGGGTAGAAGTACTGGTGACAGCCTACTACTTACAATTGACATCTGAAGCAGGGGGCAGTCTTGTGGGTCTGACACTCCAAGAAGACAGGGCCAAAATTAAATTGCACTGTAGGACACCAGTTGGTGCCAGCAGAGAACTCGTGTTGGTGGGGGTTCCCCACCCCTTTGGGTGACCAGAGGTGAAGGGTTCTCTGGTGAGTGCTGTGTATGAGAGCTGGAAAATCACACTTTGGTTTTCTCCATATCTTGTAGCCATCTTCTGTGTCTTCATATGATCTTTCCTCTGTGCTCTCTATGCCCAAATGTCTTCTTTCTATAGGACCATAGTTGTACTGGGTGAGGGCAACTGTAATGACCTCATTTCAGCTTAGTCACTTCTTTAAAGACCTGATCTCCTAATAAGAACACATGCTGAGATACTGGGGACAAGGAATTCAACAATTCAGCACACAGTTCAGCTCATAACAGCAGCAAAAAGTAAACTATTTGGAATACAATGAATAAAAACTTAATATTCAAAACTGATTTTTTAAAATTGATGTAAATTTATAAGATCTGTGTCCAACATTCACTCTCAGGGCTACCACAAGCCCATGTACCATCTGCTCATTGCACCAGGCAGACACAGCATTGAGCATGGGCTGGTATTCCTTGGTCAAGTGCCCTTGTGCAGTAAGCAACCTGCCCAACCATATTCAAAGGTCCTGAGACTGATGATCAAAAAGTGAAGAGAGGGCGGGGATTTAGCTCAGTGGTGCCGCCACCTGCCTCGCAAGCACAAGGTCCGGAGTTTGATCCCAGGTACCAAAAAAAAAAAGTGAAGAGAGAATTGTGAATAAATTCATGAAAAATATGTTCGTCTGCAGCTGATATAAGTTGTTTGACAATTGATACACTCATAAGAATGGGAGGAGGGGGGAATGGGAACACACTAATGTCCCAGATGACATGCTGCTGGCACTCTGATAAATTTTTGATGTAGGTGCAAGAAGCCAGCCTTGAGAAGTGTCATAAATGGTAGAAATTAAGAAGCAGTGTGGGAAAAGTGAGTCACAGGCATGAAACATCCAGAAACAACAGAAATCTAGGGTAGCAGTGCTAGGACAGGGAGGAGCATAACAGCCCTAAAGAGTCCTCAAATGACAGCTGTCAGTGCTGAAAAGTGAGTAGGTGACCAATGCCAAGGGGAAGAGAAGAACTGACACAACACATCCCTAGTCTCGGGGCTGCAGAAATGCATGGGTACCACAGATAAATGGAAGGAGGACAGAAGTGGTGCTAAGAAGCTGACACCCTAAGACTTTCTAGAAAATGTCTTTCCTGAAGAGGTTTTTGACAGAAACCAAAGTAAAAGGTGATGGTTTGCTGGGGATTTAGCTCAGTGGTTCTTCCACCTGCCTCGAAAGCACAAGGACCTGAGTTCGATCCCTGGTATCAAAAAAAAAAAAAAGTACTCAAATATAAGGTAATGGTTTCCAGAACACAGTACCCCTTGATGACTGTCAGATAAAGACATCCAGCCCTGCTCATGTTAATTCAAAAGCCCCCCAGGACACCTCCTCCTCACCCGTGGCCAAACCAGGAGCCAGTGAAACCACCTGTCACCCTCCCAAACTCAGACTTGGCTGTAGGTTCCTCCAGGGTGTAGAGCTCAGGATGGCTGGGTGTGGACTGAGGCGCAGACCATTCAGAGGGGCCTAGGCAGCACTGAGGGTTTTGGACAGAATGACAGGGCTGGTACCAGCTTTGCCAGGATACAAACGCACATCAGTGCACCCCAGATCCTCTATACATACCCTACTGTCAGCATATTAACCCCCCAACACTTACACATCAGTGTCACCCACCTGCACCATGAATACTGCCACACCCCATGACACACCTATACCCCCAGACCCACATAGATACTCAACCCCTGCACACACATCCACAACCTCCCTAAACACACATGCTCACAGACATACACACCCAACATACAACACCTCCCTGAGAAATACACTCTACACCCCCACACACACCCGGACACACACCTCACCTACATAGCCACACACACACCACCATCCCCACAGACATGTACTGCCACGAGACCTGTGTATACTCCTCACCCTTGTACACACCCTACACCGATGCACGCCCCCACACATGGCTCCCACAGTCACACATGCCACAGTCACATCTCACACATATACAACTCTGACCAAAGTTGGCCACTACAGTCTCATTCACCGAAATGACCAGTGGACTCCTGGTCATCTGAGATTTCTGATAGTAAATTTAGACTTCCAAAATCAAATACTCTAAGCATCAGGGATCCTTTGGCCTCTTCTGAGGGCTCACTCTGGCCTTCAGCAGGTGGTGAGCAGAGTTAGCCCAGACTCCATTAACTCTGGGAGTTGCCTAAAACTGACTTCCTCACACCCAGGTGTTTCTCCCACACCCATAAATGCCACAGGCCCCTGTCAAGTGTACATACCCTCAGGTACCTCACACCCCTCCCTGTGCACACATTCCAGGCCCCTGGAGGATGGGCGAGTTGAGGGAAGGGAAGGAGATGTGAAGTGTGAGGCAGACACCACACAGCACTGCTAGCCAGATGCCCAGTGACAGCAGCAATGACCCCTCCTGATTACGACAGCTGGGCCCCTCTCACTGGCTCCCACAGAAGGGAGAGATACCCAGCAACACCCTGAGGCCATGAAACATTAATCTCCCACAGCCAGATCTCCTTACCCAGTGCTTACCCTGACCTGACCTTACCTGAGGGACTCTCCCTGGGGGTGGCTGGAGCCGGCCAGGGGGTCAGACAGGAAGTTTGAGTCATGCTCCCCTCCCTCATGCACACTCCCTCCCTCCCGTCACCACTCAAGTCCCAGCCACCAACCAGGCAGGCTCACCAGATTCAGTCTGTGCCTTATCCTGGCCCCTAACCCAACCCTGAGCCCACTCTAGCCAGGGCGCCTGGCATGGGGGTCAAGGTGTGACCCCAACCCTCAAATATTTCAATATCCTCCCCACTCAAAGTTGGAGGGAGTTAAGCTACTCCCACTCTCAGTTCTTTGACCTCCTCTGCCCCTGGCACTTGGACCCTAAATGCCAATCCAGGGCTCCTCCACCTTCGGACGTGACACCTAAAAGAACTCAGGCTGGGAGCACTGGCTGCCCATCCCTGGCCTCCCTGGCAGTAAGGTGGGGGTTCCCAGGGGTCCCTCTGTACCATAGTGGCTGGCTTGAGCTCTGGCCTTGCCCTTGGCTGGCTTCCGGAGTAGGTCCTTCCAAGGATCCTTCTGGAGTTGCATCTTGCTCCGGGACCTGCAGCCACCGAAGCTCCTCAGGCTGCAGGGCCTGGTACCATGGTGGGGGGCCACCTTCAGGGGCCAGCACAGGGCTGGCAGCCTCCTGATCAGCCTCACAGGCCCCTCTGACCCCTGGCCTTCCCACGGCCCCTGGCAGCTGCAGGAAGCGCTGCATCGGGTACCAAGTTCAGCTCCAGGACTGAGACTGAGGTGATCAGGGAGCTGGGGCTGCCTGTGCCTGTTACCAGACGGCCTGTCCCTGAAACTCAGTAACCAGACACCACTGGCCAGGAGGCAGGCTCTGTTTTCCTCTTCTCTGCTCAGAGACAAGGCCGCAGGAGGGACCGAGGGTGGGGAGTGGGGAACAAGCCTACCCCAATCTCTGGGCGGAGGACTGGGTCAGCAGACTTGGCACAGACAGAGGTAGAAATGCCCTCTTCACCTCCAATCCCACAGTCACAGCTGGACCTTGGCTTCTTCAATACTGCTCCTCCTCAGAAACCTTACCCATCCCCATTCACTTGGCCCCCAAGCCTCTCGAGGCTCACCTGCCTTTCCAAAGCCAGTTCTTTTTCTTTTCTTTTTTTGGGGGGGAGTACCAGGGATCAAACTCAGGACCTTGAGCTTTCTAGGCAGGTGCCAGAACCACTGAGCTAAATACCACCCCCTCCTTTTTTTAGACAGAGTTTCACTAAATTATCCAGGCTGGGCTCAAACTTGTGATCTTCCTGCCATAGCCTCCCAGAGTGCTGGGATCACAGGCATTCAATGTCTTCCTTCTTTCCAGCTTTTGCTTATTTCTGCTTCCTCCCTACCAGGCCCCAGGGCCCACCTTCCGACTGCTCTCACTCATACTCTTGGTCCTCCTGCCCCCTGCCCTCCTTTGCCCCTGCCCTGCCAGGGGTGGCTGGCTTTATTCATCACAGAAACACTCAAGTCCCCACCCGCAGCCTTGTCCTTGCTCTTATAGCCTTACTACCAGGCCCTTGCAGAAAACAAAAGGCTTTCTTTGGTTAAAATCCCCTGCCCTAGACTCACAACTGCATCTATGCTCCGTTCTTCCTCCTCCCTCTGGCAAAGTTGGTCCTCCTTGCACCTACTTCCCAACCAGTTCTCTAAGCCTCCCTTCCCATCACTCAGGGATCTGTGTTACTTTTATTCCTGTCAGCCTTTCCCAGGTTACTGGCTCCTTCTCATCAGCAGGTAAACTTGTCCCATCTTAATAACAACAGGAAAATAAACATCTCCTTGAACAAATATCTTCAGCCAACTCTTTCCTTTACAGTCAAATTTCTTAAAAGCAAAATTCCTATCCATTGTGTTTTATTTATTCACTTCTTATTTGTTCCTTCATTTACTTCACCTGGCTTTAGATGCTGACGTGGAATTTAAGGCTGAAGAATCATGATCTCCACAATTTACATGGTTCAGCCAAAAATAGATAGGGATAAATGGTTAGATGAAGCAAGCTGGGTAAATGTCAGTGATAGGTGAATGTAGGTGGATGATACATAGGCATTCGTTCATTCAATCAATTTCTCTGACTGTTTAAAGTCATTCATAATCAAATGCTGGGAGAAATAATCCAGCTCCTTTCTCTTCACTTTGCCAGAGTTGGTTTCCCAGGGCAGGCAGTGGGCAGTGGAATGGGAAATTGGTCTTTTTGTGTCCAGTCATTTTGAATTCCCTTACTTGTTTGACTTGACCTTAGTGGGCACTGCTACTACTGACCATTCCTTCCTTCTTGAAATTCCATTTTATTTTCTTCCTGCCTTTTGGATCACATCTTCTCAGGTAATTTTCCACTCTCCCCTGGCCCTCTGGTTGCCCCTAATGTTAGCGTCTTCAGGATTCAGACTTGTGTCCTGTCTAAACTCATTTTGTACGTTCTCCTTGGATTATCTTCACTATTTTCTGTGGCTTTAGTTAATAAGTATATGTTAATAACTTCCTCATTCCTCGCCTGGAATCTAAATCCTTACAACATCCTCCCGCCTACAATTTCACTGTCTCAACTTAACCTTCCCCAAAGTTGCCTGTAACATTATTTCCAGTTACACTGACTAACACCCCATTTACCCAGGTGCAAGAACTAGCAACCTGGTACCATCCTTGACTTCTCCCAGCCACGCTCTTACCCCCCCCCCCCAGGCATCAAGTCAGGTCTGTGGCTTCTGCCTCCTCAGTAGTCCTTAACTCCTCTGCCTCTCCCTTGCTCTGGGACACCATCCCTGCCTGTCAACTTCACTAGCCCATCACCCATCTCTTGATCTATCCAGCTCCTTCCAATCTCTCACAGTCCCGGCCGTGATCCTTCTAAATACAAACCTGCTTAGAACCTTTCAGTGGCCTCTCTACCCTCATTTCTGATCACTCCAGTGTTGTGCAGGCCACACTGTAGGAGCTCCTACAAACCTAAGACTAGGCTCTCCTTCATTCCTGCCAGGTACACGTGTCCTCTTCTGGCCAGAGCCTAGAACACCCCTCAGCCTCCACTCTCCCTCCTCACCCTCCTCCGTACTGAACTGTCACTGACTGCTCGGCCCTGAGCCTCTCTAGAGGAGCCGGAAGACAAGGACGGTCTCGAATTCACAGCTTATTCACAGACCAGTGTGGGGCTCCACAGGGCAGGCCTTTTCTAATAAACACGAATAAACATAGGAAGGAAGGAAGAAGCAAAGGTGGGGAGGAGGGTTAATTAGGGCGGGGATAGGCTTCAGGGCCAGGCGGGGGCAGGGATGTGTGTGCGGATGGGAGGTGGGGTAGACACGGGGAATGAATCCGTGGAGGAGCAGGCCCGGGCTCCGCTGCACCTCCCTCACCCCCGCCCCCACGCCGCGGGATTTGGGGGTGCTGTTTGGAGGCAACCCGCCCAGCGAGAAGGCCCGGCAGCTGTCAACCAGGGGGATCCTGGGCGGGAGGGGCGGTGGTCCCCAGCCCAGCCCCCAGCCGGCCGCGCCTTCAGTAGAGGGGGCGCCGCCGCAGAGCTGGGCGCTGTCCATGGTGCCTACTCCCGCGCTCACCTCTTGTAGTCCGAGGAGAAAATGCCGCCGCTCGCCGGGTCGTGGCCGTACTCGGGCTCCCCGGGGCCGGCGGAGCCACCCTTGTCTTCGCTGTAGGCGGGGGCGGCCGACATGGGGCGGCCAGGGCGGGGGTCCGGGGCGGAGAGGGGGCGCGGGCCGGGAGGCTCCCCGGGCGAAGGGCGCGGGCCGGGGGCGGGTTCTGGGCGGAGGCGGGGGGCGCGGGGCTGCTCTGCGAGTGGCGCCCGGCGGCGGCTGCGCGCAGATTCTGACCTGGGCCGAGAGCTGATGTTCTTAAAGGCGCCGGCTCCAGGAGCGCACGCGTGCTGCAGGGGCGGGCGGGGACCCGCGGAGACGTCAGCCCCGCCCCGTCCCCCAGAAACCCAGAGAATAGTTCCTGCCCTTTAAAGGGACTTGGCGCCCCTCTAAGTCTGGGGGCGAGGACCTCCAGTCCTACCCCAGTCAGACCACCGGGCCTGGGCGCGACGTCCACATAGTGGAGGGGAAGGGGGTAGGGGGACAGCGCACCCGAAGACCAGTCAAAGACGCAAGGTTGCGTAAATCTAGGTCCCACTGAGAGCGGCGTCCTGGTGTTCAAATGGGAAGCTGAGCGGCTTCTTGGGGAGGCAGAATTTCAATTTTTTATTAATAAATTTAATTTTATCCCACCCCACCCCCCTCAAGCCCCTCCGGGGAGGTGGAATTTAAGGGCAGGGTGGTCCAGTAGCACCAAGGAAGCCTTAGAGAGCTTCGGGCAGAGAGGTGGGGGAAAGGTTAGAGAACAGTGAGCCTCCTAATGGAGCTTTGGAAATACTTTAATGATCTTTTCTTTCTTTTTCTTTTGTTTTTGGTATCGGGGATCGAACTCGGGACCTTCTGCTTTTCAGGCAGGCGGCGGGACCACTGAGCTAAATCCCCGGCCCTAACGATCTTTTCTGAAGATCCTTCCTGCCCACCCAGGAGGGCCCAAAGTCAGCCTATTCCATGGTTAGCTCCAGGTCAGTCATCACCTGGGAAGGAAGAGAAAGAGACCGGGTCAGGGTGGGCGCAAGGCCAGGACTCCTGGCTAATGTGATGCATTCAGGTCAGCTCCGAAGGCCAGAGGTTCGCTAAGGCCCAAATGAGGAAGGCCTGGATCAGAACGAGCAGCCAGCAGAGCTGGGGACTGCAGTCTCTTGGCTGGGCTAGGGGAGTGAAAGAGCCCCTTGTTTGGGCCCTGGGGACCAAGTTTCAATCTATGGAGTAGGATCCTGAAGGCTTCCTGGCCAGAACTGGTGGGCCTGCCTGGCAATGGGTGGGACCCAGAATGGCTGAGCTAGGCTCTGTAAGTTCTGTTCCAGGCACACTAATGATGGGGCTGGCCCAGGACCTAGCTGGCAGGTTGTCAAACGGAAGGACATGTCTATGGCCAGGATCTGCAAGCTCAGGACTGCCCGGGGGGCTTTCGGAGAGGTGAACCCTCGAGTGGACAGGCTGTCGGTTCTGGGGGCTCTGGGCTAGGCAGAACAAAGCAGATACTGAGTTTGAGGAGCATGACTGTGGTGGAGTGGGGTGGGAAGTCTCCGGTGCTACAGGAGGGCGCTCGGTAAGGGTGTTTGTTAGCGGGGTGGGGCTCTCCGAGGCTCCACTCACCAAGCCGGGGCTCCTGTCCGGGTCCAGCAGACGCAGCGCAAAGTGTACACAGTTGTACCGTGTGGGGTGATAAGCAGGGGCGTCTGCGTCCATGGCCTCGCGCACACGGCGTTGCAACCCCAAGTGGTCCACACCGCTGCGTTTCCGCAGCACGCGCCACAGTGGGCGGGAGCGCAGCAGCTGCCGCTGCCCCTGTTTGCACACCACACCTTCCCAGGAGCCCAATATTGGGCTCGGCCCACGGCTGCTGGGAATCTTGCCTGTGGGGATAGCCAGCAGGGCGCAGATCAGAGCCAGCTGGCGTCATGGTCCCAGTGACCCTCACCCTCTCCGCCCCCGTGTTCCTGTTGCCTCACATCCTCGCGGGGTGCCCAACCATCTGGCTCCTCTGAGGCCCCAGGTGTATATCCTTGTGTGACACACCCACTGGCGGTGCCCTGAGCCAGTGCTTCCACCTAGGCCTCACCCTCGAAGTGGATGATCTCTCCATGGCCACAGTACACGCCCACGTGGGCCCCGCACCAGCGTCCCATGGGAGTCAGCAGCCTGAACAGGAAAAGGTCTCCAGGCTCAGGCTCGCTTGCCTCCAACTCCACAGCCTCAAAGTGCTGACCAAGGAAGGCCTCAGAGAGAAAGAACTTAATGGTGCTGACTGTTCCAGTCAGGGTCTGAGAAAACAGAGGGACCAGACTGCAGGGTGTCTTTACAGGCTAGGATGAGGGAGGAGCTGGGTCCTTCTCTGATTATGGCTGGGGTCTGGGCCTGGGGCTCAGGGAGACTGGACTTGGGTCCCTATACCTGTCTCCCTGTCCTCAACGGATTCGAGGCTGGATATCACAGATATATCCTACCCTAAGCCACCCCTGAGAACCCCTCAGTTTCTGGCAATTGGGACCTCCTTCCCATACACCCCACTTCAGGGCCCAACCCTGAAACCATCTCCTGTCTTTCGACTCCTGGAAGCAACACTGGGCCAGGGTGTCAGCTGGTACCTGGGTTGAGCAAAAAACCTTGAAGAGACAGGAAAACCTAAGTAAGGTTGGGACCCAAGTCAGGCCCTTCCTCTCACGTCCAATAACCTGGGCAGCAAACATCAACAAGATGGGTACAGTATCCCCATTTTTAGGGTGAGGTTCACAAACCTCGCCAGTGTGTACATGGCTTACATACTACTTTGGCATTGTCATGTTTGCTTATGTTTCTCCTGTCTTCACTGGGAATGGAGGGCTTTGGGGACTTAGGAGGATGGTCCCATTGTCTGGACTGTGCCTAAGCTTTGGCCTGAGAGCCTGGGAAATGAGGTGGAAGTAAGGGCCTACTGGGCCACTGAGCCCTCCCATGCTGATAGGAGGCCCCGGAGCAGGAAGTGTCCCACAACCCCTCACTTTTTCGTGGAAAGTAAGAGGTTGACTCCAGCAGACCTGACTTGGGTGGGAAGGATTCAGATACAAACAAGGAGCTTCCCAAGACCACATGGGAAAATGCCAGCCACTATATGTGGCTCTCATTCTCAACCCTCCTAGCCCCATTCCAACGTCCTCTACCTCTTGCTAAATGAGTCTCATTTTCTGACTGAGAGATGTGGCAGATTCAGGTAACCATCGCATCCCTTTCTGTCTGTGACTTTCCTTGTTTCCAAATGAAAGTCTCGAATCTGGGAACCTAGGGAAATCTTGGACAGTTGGTCGGTCTAGGCTTAGGTCTTCCCCTTTCCATCTCCCTTGATCTCAGAGGGCTGCAGGGAAGACCCACCACATGAGCAGCCCTTTGGCCGTAGGTCATACTCTCCTACCAGCTGCCACATAGGAAGGGTGCCTTTCTTCCTGATCCCATCTACCCCATACCCACTGGGCCAAGCAGGGTTTCAGCTGTGGAAGAGGGTGACTGCCCTGGCCCCACTGAGGCAGCAGACAACCTGCCTGGGGAGAAGACAAGATGAGTTGAGGACTTCCATTCCAATTACCTGAGATGTGAAGCTCATCTAGGGAGAGAAAAAAGAAAAAGAAAACAAAAAAACAACCCAGCCATCACCACCTGGCCTTCCTGCCTCTGTTCCCCGTTAGGCCTTATGCTACATCTGTGGACTGTCTGTTGCCATGGTGGCAGCCGGTTGTTCATTTGTGTACCCACAGTCTACACAGGAATGTTGTCACAGGCTAAGAGACTTAGTCTTAGATATGCTACCTCTTTATATTGGACATTAAATAAGACACTTTTTCTCTCTGAGCCTCAACTTCCTCATCTGTGAACTGGGGACATTAAGGTCAGAGGACTGGGACCTGTGTGAAGCTGTGAGAGCTCTTTGTGAGCTGCACAAGGCAAGAGGGCAAGTTTGTTGATCTACGGTCTGCTCCTGAGCATGCAGATTTGGGTACCAAGAGGAGGGGTGGGGAGAATATATCTTTCTCAGCTCAGAGGAGAAGAACAATGAGCCCTCAGAGGCTAGTGGCCTCCCTCTGACCCCTGCCCCAGAACTCAAAGGGAATCGCCCAGCTGGAAAGGCTCTGGGGAGCAGGGCCCTGCCCTGACTCTTAGGGGTGGGGTGGGCAGGCACTTTGGCACTGTCAGCTGGGTCTCAGGGCTTTGAGTCAAGATCCCCCCCTCAGGCCATTTACAAAAGGAGCAAAAATATCATGATAGCAGTTTACCATATTAATTGACTTCTCTATTTCAGATATGAATGTCAAGGAAAAGATTAAAATATATTCTATGTTGAAAAAAGATGCCTCTTCAAGACAGAGGATCTAGGTCCACACATGGTCCCTCCATAATCATGGCATTTCTTGCCAGTAATTGCTAGAGCCCCACTTAGCCCTGACAGCAATGCCATGAAGGACATAGTGCTGTTATCATCCTCATTTTACAGATGGTAAAACTGAGGCTTGAGAAAATTGCTAAGGTCACAAGCACCGTGGCAGAACCCGGATTCAAGGTGAGGTGGGCTGGCTCCTTAGCTGCTATACAGGATCGATGATATGCTGTTGGCACAGGGCCACCACTAGAAGCACTGACCTTGTGTCCTGACCTGTAGAAACAGTCACCTTCCGTTTGGCTTTAACTTAGCTAAGCCACTATTTCTTTCCCAAGAAAGGATAGGGAACAAGGCCTTGGAGATATACAAGCCCAGGGGACAGTGTCCCAATCTTTCGGTCCCTAGCTGACAGCTGCCCATCCCACTGGGGGTGACTGCTTGGGGGCCTGAGCTCTCCTTCATCTCTTTTTTTTCTGCTTCTATGAATTTAGCTTTTTTTTTTCTTTTTTTTTTTTACTTAAATTCTTTTATTGGTACATTTTAGGTATACAACACATTCACATTTCTATTGGGAACTTGTACCTTTACATGATGCATCTTGGTTCTTATTTCATCTCTCCTTGACTAAGACTTCTGAGAGAACAGAGTAGTGCGGGTGAAAGGCAGTTTCTCTGGGATCCAGTGCTTTTTCCTTTCTAGGAAGGGTCCCTGCAGGAGCTCAACCCAGTAGGGTCCCATCCCTGTCCCTTGTGGGGCTTGGTGGCAGCCCTTGGGTGTGATCTGGCCTGATCTTCCACCCCCTACTCTCACCCTTCAGCCTAGCCCTAGACAAAGGTGGCTCTGTGGAAAGCAAGGCTTTGAGGTTAGGCCTCCTAGCCAACATCCCACCTTCAGCCTAGACAAAGCCAGGTGTAGAGGAGGCAGTACACCTGCTCTGGGCCTCTTTGCTCCTGAGGACTTTTTTTTTCTTTTGGTACCGGGGATCAAACTCTGGTCCTTGCGCTTGCGCAGCAGGCGGCAAAACCACTGAGCTAAATCCCCAGCCCCTGCTCCTGAGGACTTTGATTCCACCTGAATCTGAGCCCCCGGCCCAAGCAGCTCACCTTGTAGTAGCCCCAATCCACACCTTTCGAGATGTTCTTCTGTGGCCACAGGAAGGAAAGCAAGCTGTCTGTCCCTCTGGCAGATAAAGTGTCCAAGCAGGAAGGCCTGGGGCCTTGTTCTAGGCGTCACTGCCCAACCTGGTCTGATGGCCACACCCCCTCCCTGTGGGGCTGGGGTCCAGGTGGGTAACTGGTGCCCTCTTTCCCCCATCCTGGTGTTGAGCCCTACCCCAGCCCTGCTCTTGGTACCATTCTTCACCCTTCACTGGCCTCCAGGGTGCTCAGACGCCTCTCTGCTGCCCTACAGAGGTTAGAACAGTATGTTCCTTTGTTCTCCTGTTTGTGTCTTTTTTTTTGGACATATATGAGTGGTTTTTAAGAATTCAATTTTAATTATCTATTGATATTTAACTATACCTCTTTGTTTTATTTATTAGTGGTTCTCTAGGGATTATAATGTAGCTACTTAACTCTTCACAGTCTACTTA
The DNA here is from genome assembly GCF_000247695.1 of Heterocephalus glaber. The sequence continues at coordinate 18,513,754 of NW_004624768.1, forward strand.
CAGATAATAGTGTATAATTTACATGAAGTGTAGAAGCCTTGTGACAACATAGGTCCATTTACCACCATCCTCTACCCATATTCTATGCTAAATTTGTCATTATGTATTGTGTCTATATCTGATACATCACACAAAGCAATGTTACAATTTTTGCTTTAAACCGTCTTGTATGTTTTAAAGTAAGAAAAAAGTCTTTTATGTTTACCCAAATATTTACCATTCCAATCCTCTTCACTAATTTTGGAAGATCTAAAATTTTCTGATACCATTTCCCTTTAGACTGAAGTACGTCCTTTGGTATTTCTTGTGATGGAAATTGGCTAATGATAAATTCTTTGTATTTTTTTTAGCAGGAAATATCTTCACCTTACCTTCATCCTATTAGACATACAATTCTGTATTAATATTGTCTTGTGGCTTCTTAAAAATTTTTTTCCACTCAGCCTGAACTTCATGGTTCCAGGTGAGAAGTCAATAACTCAAATTGCTGTTCTCTATCCATTATCATGTGTTATCTTTGGCTGCTTTCAAGGTTTTCTCTTTATCTTTGCTTCCAGCAGTTTGCTTACAATGTGCATAGTACTGGTTTTCTTCATATTGATCTGAGACTTTTTTCTTTGCATTGCTGAGGATTGAACTCAGGGCCTCACATGCTGGCCATAGCTCTCTACCACTCAGCTACATCCCCAGCGCTTTTTTTTTTTTTTTGGTACCGGGGATTGAACACGGGTCCTTGTGCTTGCACAGCAGGCAGCGAAACCATTAAACTAAATCCCCGGCCCATCCAGCACTTTTTATTTTTTATTTTGGGGCACAATCTCACTAAATTGCCCACACTGACCGTGAAACTGCAAACTCCTGCCTCAGTCTCCCCAGTACCTGGGATTACAGGCATGCAGGCCCACACCCAGCTTCTTTAACTCATGTATCTAGGGCTTGAGTCCCAGGGCAGCAGGTGGGGCCTAGAGAGGTGATTGGATCACAAGGACACAAAACTTCATCAATAGATTAACCCATTGAAGAGTTCATAACTGAAGGGGTGTTAAAAGGTGAGCCCAGTTGGGGGCAGTAGGTCACTGGGGGTGTAACTAGAAGGGTATGTCTTGTCCTCAGCCCTCCCTTACCTCTCGGTCTGCCAGGAGGTGAGCAGCTTTCCTTTGCCACATGCTTCCAGCTATGTACTGGAACCTCTGAAACCATGAGCCAAAATAAACTCTTTTAAGTTTCTGTTTTGTGTGTGTGTGTGTGTGTGTTTTTTTAAGTACTAGGGATTGAAACCCAGGAACACTAACTCCATTCCCATTTCACTTTCTCAGGTAGCTGAGGTTCCAGGCATGTGCCACATGCCCAGCTTTAAGCTGTTTTCTCAGATATTTTGTAACAGCTATGGAAATATGACTAACACTGAAAATTGGTGCTGAGAGTGGGGGGTCAATAACTGACAATGTGGTGCAGAAGCCTTTGGAATTGGTCTACAGGAGGAGTTTGGAAAGGTTTGGCGATATGGGCTAGAGAAGCCCTAGAACAGTGGAGGTGAACCTGTGGCACGCATGTTATTGTGTTTTTCTCTTAAGACGAAAGATGTTAATGTATGAATTGTTTTTTCTAAACTAAAACCTCAGAATTCAGGTTTGTTTATTTATTTCGTTTTGAGAAAGAGTCTCACTATGTGGTTCAGGCTGGTCTCAAATTCACAACGATCCTCCTGCCTCAGCCTCTCAAGTGCTGGGATTACAGGCCTGTACCACCATGCCTGGCTAGTATTCAGGTTTAATTGTAGTGTTGTGGCGAAGCCCAACCGACCTCCAGTGCTGCTTGACAAAGTTCCAGCTGGGGGAAAGAAAGGGTGGAACACATCGTACCCTCATATTTTATTTTTTTTCTTGCCATAATGTTTATAATTGTTCCTCTGGTCACAGGAGTCATTGTGTTTGTGACTAACAACAAACTCTCCATGAGGCTAATTGGCAATGATATATTGAAATTTGATCTGGCTCAAAAGTCTCAAATTCCAGTTTCTCTTAGTTGTATTGCCACATCCACTCCTAAAGAAACCTCTCTTAAAACCCCCGCTGTTTTCCCACTACTATTACTCTCTCTCTTATTGCTGACATTCTTTCTACTAAAGGGTTCTTATAAAGAGATTGAAAGGATAGACTTTAGATGTAAGAAATAGTGGGAAATGGGAAATAAAAAGAATGTTCAGACAGGTAAATGCATTAAGGAGGCAAATTACTCAGTATTTCTCAAAGTGCTATAAATATCTCCTGCTCATGGACTATGAACCCAAATGACATTTAGTTAAGATGAATAGAGCTAACAGCAAACTATATTAACCATTGTGCAGTTTCTCAAGGGCTAGCTGGTGACCACAAGTTTGACATTTAATTTGATTAAGTTACTTTCTGTTCTGCTTAGGTATGGGACAATGAGAGAACAACTGTAATTTTTAAGAAATGTATTCATGATGTTCAATGATATGAATCAGCTTAGAAAAAATATACTGTTTAACAAAAATAACCTTTACCTCATCAGATAATGCTAAGGCAACATGTTCCGCCCAATGCCTCTTCGCTATTGCTTAAAGATATAAAAATAAATCAGACCCTGAGACTTCTCAGAGGGAACCTGAACATTGCTTGTAAAGGTTCTTTTCTCATCGCCGGCCCAGGACATCTCCCCTTCCTACCCTACATCGACTGCAGCTGGTCCGCGGCAGTTTTGGCACTTTGTGATCAATAAGTGGATTTTGGGTTGCAGTTTGGGACTTGGTCTCTAAAGTTTTGCCATCACTGCCCTAGGATGTTGCAAGAAGAGCTTAATGGACAATTCTGGTTTGAGCTCAGACGATCAGAATCCTGATAGAAATGTGGACAGTAAAGCCTGTGCTAAGGAGGTTTCAGATGGAAATGTGGACTCTGTTAGAAATTGGACTAGAGACCACTTTTGTTACATTCTGGCAAGAAGTATGTTTACATTTTTCCATGCCCTAAAACTATATGAGGCTGAGTTTAAAGATGAGGAACTAAATCTGGCAGAGGAAAATTCAAGGCAGCACAACCTTCAGGTTGAGACATAGAGATTGCTGGTTGCTTTTAGCCAGCTTTACAATAAGAAATTGTGAAGAAAAAGCAGAATGGGAAGATTTGAAAAATTTGCAGTTGGGCCAGAAAAAGGATACATTTAAGGTTGGAGTCAAAGAAGGTGTGATTACTGGAGAGTTTAGTGTCATTAGAAAGAAACCTACACACAGGGTCAAGAAGAAAGCTGCTTTGAGGGCACCTGGGAATCAGGAAGACCCCACTCATCACAGGCTCAAGGGTGTAAAAGTGAGAAGACAGCCTCTAGATCCTCTGCTTGAGCAGAATTACCTAGGGAAATGGTTCTCCAGATTCATTTCACCATGTTTGGCTGGCCAGGCAATCAAGGGGCACTGTAGTCAAGGTTCAGGGGAGTCTGGCTATTACTCTGGGTGACAGCAGATCTTGGTGCCATCCACATGATGCTGCATGGAGAACACAAGAGTTATGGAGTAATGAATGCTTCCACTAAGATTTCAAAGGAAGGCCTGAGAAGTCAGGCAATGTATGACAGGATCAGAGCTTTTGCAGTAAGCCCCTGAGAGAGTAATTCATGAAGCTGTGAGAGTGACACCAAAGCTTCACTGGAGACCCTAGGAAGATAAGAGATGTCAGGAATGTGGAACATCTGCCAAGGAAAGTTGTAAGCAATGAGTGGAGCCAGGCTAAGAGAGGGGCCACGAGGGCTCAAGCTAGTGAGGCCATAGAAGTGAGCTGCCCAAAACCTTTGGAGCTCACATCATGCCACCATGTACCCTGGAAGCCAGATATGGAGCTATAGGATTTAACATTTGCCCTGCTAGTCTTATTTTGATCTTATGCCTTTCTACTCCACTATTTGTCCCTTTTGGAATGGGAATGTGTACTCTGTCCCATTACTGTATGTTGGGAGATAAAAATTTTATGTGCCAGGCTTTATATAAATTTAATGTTTTATTTTACAAATGGAGAGACTGAGAAATGGATTATGTTACTAGTTCTGGGTCACAAAGCCCAGGCCTACTTGACTTTAAAGCTTCTGTTCTTTTTGTACCATCCTGTAACTCACTGCTAGTTTAACTCATGGTGATCGGAGACATATGGGACACAGAACAATGAAACTTCTGGGTTTTTTCCTCAGGAATTTGGTCTTAAAAGCGTGGGAAAGAGTTAATTCACAGGCCAGGACTGGAAAGCCCAGAGGACCTGTCTATTTCTGCTCCCCATCATGTTGCCTTGGTTACTCTCCCACCCTGGAATGCTAGGGACACCTCCTTGCCCAACCAAGGAGCAGGCTCTGAGGAATTAAGAATATATTTTCCTCTGAAGTAGCCTTATAGATTAGTGCTGTCATCTTGCCTCTTCAAAAGAGAATGGGTTTTCATCTGCATTAGGCCTGGATGTACATGTGTAAGTGGACTGGATCATTTCTATCGAATTTCAGGAAGCCCTGGGGTACTTTAGTGGAACTCCCAGTTGCTTTATTTGTAGGCTGGTGGTCCCTATTAGAAATACAGAGAACTGATCACCATCCTGGATCTGATTCTCACATAAGTACAGGAGCATCTGAACAGTCAAACTTTGAATATGTGGGATATGAGTGAAAGGGACAAGGGGTCAGGGAGTCTGAGAGGTGTTTTGGACTTGTTTATATGTTTGTCTCTTCTATGAATGGCCCATTAACTAGGAGTTATCTACCTGGCATGACTGGTGGACCTCCTGGAGGGTGGAACAGAGGAAAGAGAGAGGGAGGGGTGCACTACAGCCCCCAGAAGACAAGGTCAACACAACCTAATGCCACAACGGACTGACCTTTTCAGCAGAGACAGTCTCCAGAGGAAACCACAGGACTTATCTGAGCATATGCAGGTTCCACTCTATGTGGTTGTCCTGCTGAGCCATCCCATCCTGTTCCAAGTTTGGAGTTATCAGATTTTTGTTTGTGGTAAGAACAAAGTCAAGATCTTCACAACAATCAGAAGTGAAAAACATCCTTGAAACCTTTAAGGAGGACACACAGATGAGAAATGTCCCAAACCAAAGTTTTGAAAGTAGTGAAATAATATGTGAGCCTGAAATGCAGAACCTGAACAAATATTGAAAAATACAAACTTAGGTTAAATAAAGGAGCTTATATTCCACAATGCAATTCATTACCTCTAAGAAGTACTTCAATTAAAAATTTTATATCTAAGCCTACCTGATTCTTATATCAAGGGCAGCCTGGGCAACTTAGGATAACCCTGTCTCAAAAAAAAAGGGCCTCAGGATGTAACTCAGTGTCAAGTCCCTGGTTTCAACCCCCAGTTCCACAAGATAAAAAGGAAAGAGCAAAGAACAAGGACAACAAATAGAAAACTGTAAGAAGTGTAGCAGACATTAATCCAACTACATTGATAATTGCTTTGAATGTCAATAGTCTAAGTGTGGTAATGAAAAGAGAGACTGTCAGAGTGAATCAAAAAACAAGGCCAAACTATATGTTGTTTATAAGAAAACATTTTAAAGACACATATCGATTAAGGGCAGAGAAAGATTATATTGGTCAAGCTTTCTATTACTTGGACAAAATACCTAACACGCACAACTTGAAGAAAAGTTTATCTTGGCTCACATTTTAGAGGTTTCAATCCATAGTTAGCAGGCTCACAGGCAGACACATCATGGTGAAAGAGTATGGTGGAGGAAAGCTGTTCAACTTACGGCATGTAGGAAGCAGAAAGCAAGGGAAGAGACAGAGAGGGAGGGGCCAGGGACCAGATACAGTTGCCAAGGTCAAGGCTCCAGGCCCACCCAGACACACCCGGAAGTGTGCTTTATTAACCTCCTAGGCATTTCTCAAGCCAATCAAGTTGACAAAGATTAGCCATCACAAGGATAGACCAGTAGCACTAACAAAAGAAAGTGGGGGTAGCTATACTTATTCTGACAGAGCAGACGTCAAAGAAAGGAAGTTATCAGGGATAAAAAGGAATATTACATAATGAAGGCGTTATTTCCTCAACAAGACATAATCCTTAAAATGTGTATGTCAAGCAACAGAACATCAAATATGCGAGGCAAAAACTGATAGAAGTACAAAGAGCAACTGGTGGTTCCACTGCTCAACTAGAGATTTCAGAACCCCTATGAAAAATGGACAGATCCAGCAGCCAGAAAATCAGTAAGGGCATAGCTGAAGTCAATAACATCAATCAACAGGCCGGGGATTTAGTTTGGTGGTTTCGCTGCCTGCTGCGCAAGTGCAAGGACCAGAGTTTGATTCCCAGTACCAAAAAAAAATCAATCAACTGGGTAACATTAACATCTATAGACTATTTCATCCAACAGTAGCAGAAAACACATTCTGCTCAAGTTCAAATGAAACATTTACCAAGTTAGACCATATTGTAATCCTTGGAACATACCTTAAAAAATCTGAAAGAACAGAAATCATAACAATGCCTGCTCTTAGACTATAATGGAATTGAACTAGAAATTAGCAACAGAAAGATAACTGGATAGTCCTAAAATATGGAGAGATTAAAAAAGCATACTTCTAGTGTGGGTGTGTAGAGTGGTGGTGGAGTGCTTGCCTAGCATGCTCAAGGCCCTAGGTTTGATCCTCAGCACTGCAAAAGACAAAAAGCAAATTTAAAAAAATCTTAAATATATATGGGCCAAGAATAAATCCCAGGAAAAACTTTAAAATATTTTGAAATAAGTGAAAATTAAAACACAAGTTATCAAATTTGTGGGATGTACCAAAAGCAGGAATTGGAGCAAAAGATATAACACTGAATGTATATATTAGAAAAGAACAATCCAAAATGAATCATATTGACTTCCACCTTAGGAAAAATACAAAAAGAAGAGTAAATTAAGCCAAAGTAAGCAGAAACAAATAAAATTAAAGCAGAAATCAATAAAATTTAAAAAAATAGGAAAGGGAGAAAAATCAATGAAACTAGATGCTGACTCTTAGAAAAGAACAACAAAATCAATACATCTCTAGTCAGACTCACTAAGAAAAAAAATAAGACAAATTATTCATACTAGAACTGTCAGGGATCCATCAGTACAGATACTCTGTACATTAAAAGGGTAGTGAAGGAATATTATGAACAACTCTATGCTCACAAATTTGAAAACCCAGACAAAATGAACTAATTCCCTGAAAGACAATGTGCTAAAATTCACACAAGAAAAGAGAATCTCAATAGAACTTCCTTAAAGAAAATGAATCAGTAGTTGATAACCTTCGAAACAGAGAGCACCTGGCCAGGTAGGTTCAGGGGTGAATTCTGCCAAACATTTAAGGGAGAAATTACACCAAATATCTACAATATCCTTCAGAAGATGTGAGCAGAGAGTATTTTCTAACTCATTCTATGAGGGCATTATCACCTTTAATACCAAAACCAACAAAAACATTACAAGAAAAGAAAATGACTACTACTGCTCATGAACATAGATATAAAAATTGTTAATAAAGTCATTAGCAACTCAAATCCAATTATACACCAATGCAAGTGGGATTTATCCCAGGTATATAAGGCTAGTTCAATATTCAAACATCAATTAAAATAATCCATGACATGAACAGGCTAAAGCAGAAAAATCATACAATTTATTAGATGTATAAAAAGCGTATGACAAAATCCAAACTCATTCACGATTTTTTAAAACCCTCTGTTATAGTTTGGCTCTGGATGACCCCCTAAAGCCTCATGGGGTCAGAGGTGGCTGAATCTAGAGTGTGTGCTTGATTCATAGGCCTGAGGGCACTAAGGATTAAGGGCATGAGTGCTATTCACCCTAAGTAGTCTGAACAGGATAAAAGGGGCAGAAAGATGCTGTTTAAAGTCTCTCGTTGCTTTTGGTGTCTTCCGTTACCATGAACTGTTGCCCCTTGCTGCTTTTGCTACTTTGTGAGAGCCATGTTACTTCCCCTCTGTGATGCCTGTTTGCCACCTACCTTGGAGCCAGCATATTATAGACAGAAACCTCTATGAACTGTAAGCTAAATAAACCTTTCCTCCTTTAATTTGGGTGTTGGGTATTTTGTCTCAGCAACAAGAGGAAAGTAACTAACACACCCTCTCACTAAGTTAGGAATAAGGGAGAACTTTTCCAATTCAATAAAGAATATCTCCCCAAACCTACAGCTAACATTGTATCATATTTAACAGTGAGAAACTTAAAGCTTTCCCACAAAGGTCAGAAACAAGACACAGATGTTCCCTCTCAACATTCTTTTTCAACATTATATGAGAAGTCTAACCTAGTGCAGAGATCTAGTATAGAGATCTAGAAGATCAGGTGTTATCAGGTGATATGACATCTATATACGAAATCCAAAAGAACAGAAAAAACTCCTGGACCTAATAAATGATTATAGTAAGGCTGCTATACATGTAAAACACAAAGTTAATATATATACAAAAGTCAGTTGTGTCCTATATGCCAGCAATGGACAAATAAAATTTGAAATTAAAAACAACACCTTTACAATAGTACCCCCCAAAATGAAATAAACCTAACAGAATAAGTATAAGATATATTGGAGGAAAATTTTTAAATGCTGATAAAAGAAATCAAAGAACTAAAGAAATATAAGTATCACATGTTCACAAATGTCAAGTTCTTTCCAACTTGATCTGCAGATTCAATACAATCCCAATCAAAATCCCAGCAGGTTATTTTTTGGATGTTGACAAACTGATTTTTAAGTTTATATGAAAGGACGAAAGATTCAGAATAGCCAACACAGTATCAAAGAGGAAGACCAAGTTGAAGCATGGAAACTACCTGACTTCAAGACTTATTACAAAGGTATAATAACCAAGACAGGAAAGTATTTTGAACTTACAAACAGATCACTGGATCAGAATAGACAACTCAGAAATAGGTTCACACAAAAATAGTAAATGATCTTTCATAAAAAAACAAAGGTAATACAGTGGAGAAAAGATAGTTTCTCAATAAACAGTGCTGGAACAACTGAACAACCACATACAAAAAAAAATGGACACAGACCTTACACTCTTCAAAAACATTACTCAAAATGGACCATAGGTTTCAATAAAAACACAAAACTATAAAACTACTAGAATATCATATAGAAAAATTCTAAGAGATCCTGGGTTTGGTTATAACTCTTTAGATATGACATCAAAGGCATGATCCATGATCTATCAAAGAACTGATAAGCTGGAATTCATTAAAATTAAACATTTCTAGCCAGGTGTAGCAGCACACACCTATAATCCTAGCACTCTGGCAGGCTGAGGCAGGAGGATCAGAAGTTTAAACTCTGCTTGAGCAATTTAACAACTTAGTGATACCTTGTCTCAAAACAAAACAAAACAAAGCAAAACAAAAAACCCCACACATAAATGGGCTAGGGATATGGCTCAGTAAAAAGTTCAATCCCCAGTACTGTCCAAAAAAAAAGGTCAGGGGTGCACTTTGGGAAAGATTCTAGACTGAAAAGCCAAGCTGCAGACTGGATAAAATATTTGCAAAAGACATACCTGATAAACGACTGTTATTCAAAATATACAAAGAACTCTTAAAACTTAAAGGTAAGAATCCAATTTTAAAATGGGCCAGAGACCTTAACAGATATCTCACTAAAGAAAATATATTTATATAGCAAATAAGCATATGAAAAGCTATCACATCGTGCCATTAGAGAAATGCAAATTAAAACAGTGAGAAACCACTGCACATCTATAAGAATGACCCAAATTCAGAGCACCAACAATATCCAATGCCAGTGAGCACCTGCAGCAACATACAGCACACAATATAAGCTGTATTTGAAAGCCAACTTACAACTTTAAAAATGTCTTTACTGAAAATAAGAGATTAAAATAATGGACCTAAGTTGAGTGTGGTGATACACGTCTGTAACCCTAGCACTTGGAAGGCTGAGGCAGGACTGCCTGGAGTTCAGAGTCAGCCTGGGCTACATAGTGAGTTCCAAGACCAGCCTGAACTACATAGACTATCTCAAAATAAAAATTAAAAAAAATTTTAAAATGGACCTTAGAAAAAATTAAGAATATTAGAATCATAGTAGGAAATTATAAAAGAACAAGAGAGAATAGGAAGAATCATTACAAAAACCGAAATTATAAAATAGAAGATATTAAATAATAGTAGAAAGCTTAAACTCCCAACCTACTTTTTTTTTTTTTTTTGAGAGAGAAGGTCTAGGCAATCCTCTTGCCTCAGCCTCCCAAGTGCTGGGATTACAGGTGATGCCCCCAATTTACTTCTTTGAAGTTCAACAAAATAAATTTCTGTGAGCCTGATTTAAGAAAAAGGAAAGAAAAAGAAAAAGAAAAGCAAAAATAGTAAGATAGGCAATGAGAGAATAATCATATATTTAAAAGAGATGAAAATAACCACAAGTCTATGTATAACACAATGACTAGTTTGCTTTGTTTTGGTATGGGGGATTGAACTCAGGGCCCTGCTAAGCTACATCCTGAGTCCTTTGTATTTTGAGACAGGACCTTGCTAAATTGCCAGCCTGGCCTCACACTAGCCAGCCTCTTGAATACCTGGAATTACAGGCTATGCCACCACATCTGGCACTTAGTCAGGGTCTTTACTATGTTGCCCCAAATGGTCTTGAATTCACAGGCTCAATTCCTATTGCAGCCTCCCAAGTAGCTGGGACTGCAAGTGTGTACCATCACCTGAAGTTGATAACTAATTTGAGAAACCTATTACAAATAGATGACTTTCAAGTGAAATATAAATTACCATAACTGATCCCAGAAACAGTAGAAAAGTTGAATAGTACAATTACCTAAGAATAGACACATGGTTTTAAATCTACTATATAATACTATGTCACATAATACAAAGTTTCACAACTGAGTTCTCTATTCAACCTTAAAAGAGGCTAAGTGACCCTAAAATTATTTCAGACCACAAAACATGAGAAGTTCCCTAATTGACAAATTTAATACAAACAACTACCAAAACGTGATTAATATAGTAGATCAACAGGTCTACATAACAATCTCATTCATAGGAGACATAAAAATTCTAAGTAAAATATCAATAACTAGAACCTAATAGTGTATCTAAGGATAATATACTTTGACCAAATAGTATTTGAAAAAGCCTACTTTTAATAGGCACAGTATCAAACTTGTTTATTAGTTTGCAATAATGATATTTTTAAAACAACAAATCTTCCCATTCTAGAATATTAACTCTACATTTACTTAAGTCTTTAATGTCTTTCAACACTATTTCATATTTTCCTGTAAATTACATATATCTTTTGTTCAGTGTCTTTATAGGTGCTTCCTAGTGGCACCTTTGGGTGGGTTCCTTTTACGTGTGTATCAGAAAAATGTTTCACATGTTAAGCTATTTGACCATCTCATTGCATCATCTAATAGTTTATAATAGCATTTTATTTGTTAGAGAGAAAATCACATCTTCTAAAAATGTTACTCTTACTTCTTCCTTTACTAATGCTTTTGCCATTTTCTTGTTTTATTACATTGGGAAGAAAATCTACGGCCATGTTGAATGTAGATATTCATCTTTTTCTCTGACAAAATGGGAATGCTTTTATCATTAAGTATGCTGTTTAATAAAGATTTCTGATAAGTTTCTTTTGTCAAATTGATATTTATCGGGCCGGGCTGGGGATTTAGCTCAGTGGTTCTACTGCTTGTCTTGAAAGCACAAGGACATGAGTTCGATCCCTGGTACCAAAAAAACCCCTGATATTTATCTAGCCCCATTTTGCTAAGTTTAAAAAAAATTTGTTGTCAATTAAGTAATAAACCTCTAAATTAATATGAATTACAGTAACGGGTTTTCTAACATTAAATAACTTTTGTGATAATCTTTTTGTTCTAGAGTGTTGGATTAAATTTGCTAATATTTGTAGAGCTTTACATATATATGAGTTTGGCCTGTAGTCTTTCTTCTCTCCTTTTGCTATCACCGTCAATTTTTGGTACTAGGGAGATACTAGCGTAATGAGGTGAACCCTCCACCCCTGCCCCATGCTAAATACAATATCCATGAGCAAAATGGGCAACTGAAAATTGGGCAGCTTGATGGGAGCATTCCAGGCAGAGGACAGCATAAGTGGACACAAGGACAAAAAACAAAACACAGGTTATATCTACAGAATAGGACTTATATCTTCTTAAAGTGGAATAAGAAATACAAAATAGGCTTGAGTTAAACTGGCAAATTAATCTTTTAAGCACAACTCTGCTGAAACACTTTGACTTGGTAATTTTACAAGGAATAAAATCAAACTTTTAGCTGTATTTAATATCCTACCTGCTCTAATCTATTTCAGTGCAACCAGTACTTACTTGCCTCAGTTCTTTTGCCTAGAATGCTTTCTATGAATGTTACAACATCCAAATTGAACCCTCCTTTTGAACAGTCCAAATGTCTATGACCATTTTTCAGAGCCAAGAGAACTACCTTTGAATTGAATTGTACTACAGCTAATTATTGTCAGCTCTTGGTTTGCCCTTTTTTTTTGGCGGGGGGGACGACAAGGTATCCTTATGTAGTTCAGGCTGGCCTTAAACTCACTATGTAGTCCAGTCTGGCTTTGAAATTGTGGCGATCCTCCTGCATCAGCCTCCTGGAATGCTGGGATTACAGGCCTGTGTCACCTCGCCTGTCATTTGTCTATTTCTTAATTTTGACAGCTGTACTGGGTTGGTTAGTGATACCTCCAAAATTCATGTCTTTCCTGGAACCTCACAATATGACCTTATTTGGAAATAGGGTCGCTGTAGATATAAGTAGTAGTTATGACCAGGTCATACTGGAGTATGGTAGGCCTTTTATCCGACAGAACTGATGTTTTTATAAGACTCAGAATCAGAACAAGAAGAATACCATTTGACAATAGAGTGCAGTGAAGGTGCTTACACGCCAAAGAACAGAGAAGATTGCTGGCCTCCACCCAGAAGCTACGACCCTTGATTTGAACTAGACTTCAGAATGTGAGAGAATACATATCTATCGCTCTAAGCCACCTAGTACTTGATAGTTCCTATGGCTGCCCCAGGAAACTAATACAAAGGCAATTTTAACTTCTCTTCCTAGATCCGAGAGTACCACGTCAGGCTCTGTCCCCTTCATGAGAGTGGGAGATTCCCAGAAGCTGATGAGCTCTCTGAGGTCATGTGAACCCAATGCCAACAAAACGCGGCTGCCAATACGGCAAGCGACGGGGGTACAAAGATGAATAGTAACAAACTAAATATAAGGAGCTGGTGGAGCAAGGCGGGAAGCGAGGGGAGGGAGGCTCGCTCCCAGGCGACGCCCGCGGGGGTGGAAGTCTGGGAGGAGATGCTAGTCTCGCGCCACCCGTTGCGGCTTGCAGAACGTTCCCGGCCCTCTCCATTCCGTAAGGAATGGATCCGTAATAAGGGTCCACTCATACCCAGTTGTTCCAAGTCCCCTACCGCACTCCCAGAGGGCGCCAACCAGTGGACTCCTTCTGCGTCTGCGCGCAGCGCGCGAGGCGGGACTTCCGCCCTACGCCCAGGAAACCGGAAAGAGACCCTTTCCCCGGGAAGGAGAGGGAAGTTGAGACGAAGGTCGGATACCGAATAGGTGGTAACGTGTGTCTCGTGGAGTAGGGGCAGTCTGGTCAGCCGGTGGGGCGAGTGACACTAGCGTCCTAGTGGGCAGGCTGGTGTACCAGGTTTCAAGGGATGTGGCAGGGAGTGAGAGTAAGAATGACAGGTCGGGGTACCTGTTGCTGGGTAAACGCCACCATCGACCTGAGCCTCATTCTTAGTTCACTGTGCTTCGTTTTCTCCACCTCTCTTGAACAGTGAGGTTAGTAGCTCACGGAGCTGTGGTGGGGATAGATGTGGAAGGGAGAAGTACGCATTAAGACAAAGTGACGTTTAAGAAAACATCTTCAGTTTTTACTTTGGCCGTGCCGATGGGCCGGTACAAACTCAGGCATCCTGAGTCTGTAACTCCTCCCTGAGGCAGTAAGCACCTGTTGCATTAATTTTAAACACGCATAGAGTTGTTAGTTTTCACGTTTTCTTTTTGGTACCGGGGATCGAACTTGGGTCCTTGCGCTTTCGAGGCAGGCGGCGGAACCACTGAGCTAAATCCCCAGCCCTTTTTTTACGTTTTCTGAATCTGCCAGCAAATTCGTTTGATAGGGTGGAACAAATCCATCTTGGTCACCTCTTTCGTTTCAGTTTAAGCTGAAGCATAGAGAGGAGACAGGTGGAGAATCACATTTTGTCAATTACAGCTGAGACTTAGAGCTCAATTTCTTAATTTCCCTCCCCTAATATTTTTCTCTATACCGTACCCTGTGGATTGCTAAACATTTCTTCTTTTGCCAACAGGTATTGGAGGGGTGAGAAGTGAAGAGGGTAGTGACGTACATTTAGAAACAGGATGAATCCATCAAAGGCAAAGTCAGTGTCAAGGGTTAGAACTGTGTCAGTTACCTACATTGACACTGCAGGTGGAAAGTGTCACTCGTTGCTTTTGTCATTTCCCATTCAGTAGTATGTGTGTAGTAACAAAATGTGAAGGTGAAGTTTTATTACTTGTTACATATCTTTACCCAGGAAGGCCTGGGGTCACTAAACAAGATATGTGTTTACTTTTGAAGCATTATAGCTGGCTACTTAACTGTGCTTTTATTTACACTGTTTGCTATAACAACTCACAGACATTTTCCCAAAACTATGTGAATGAAAGATCATCTATAAAAGGACTCGGAAGTTGCCCTCAAGTCCAGGCAAGATGCTGCAGAGTGCACTGCAGCCGAGCCTCTGCTGCTATAATAATGGCATTCGATGCCAGTGCACTCTAAGTGTATTCTGCATCACTGCTGTCATCTTCATGCTATGAAATGGAAATGTATTATTACTGGAAAGTGGCAGGCTTGTGAAGAAAGTAAGGGAGCCTAAGAAGTCCAGGAAACAAACTGTACATTAGCAAATATTGAAAAAGTATTAGCATCACATGAGGAAAATATAACTGCTAAAGAATTCATTGAGTTAGATATTCTTTGTGAGGGAACCATGAATACCCATATATATATTTTATATATATATATATATATATTATATATATAAAGATTTCAAAGCTTTTGGTTTTAAGATACCCTTAAAAATCGAGGATGCCAAAGAGTTTGTGGATTATTTATATTACTATTTATGATATTTGAAAATAAAAGATAAGAAAAGTTGAGAGCTGGAGCAGACTCAGTGGCAGAGCACTTGCCTGGCATTCATAAGGTCCTGGGTTAACCTCAGCATTAAATAAAAAAAAAAAGAAAATGAAATGATCGCTTCTCGACCTTTTAGCTGAGATCAAGTGTAAAAAATAAAAGGAAAAGAAAAGAAAACCCAATCAAAACAAACACTAGAGAAATCTTTAAAATACAAGCATATATGACAGCTACTCTGTTGTTAGAGTGATAAATGTCCTGACATATTATGTAGCCTCCAGTTAAACTCTGCTGTTCACTCATGAATGAGAGGGAAAAAGGCCAGAAATATTATTATGAAAAATAGTTTGACCTCAATAATCCTTGAGACGCTTACAGAGGCCCCTATAGGAATCATGTTTGAAGAACCACTTTATGCAAATGTTTCAGAAAGTTTCTAGATAATGTAGACAAATGATTGCTGATGTGATTGTGATATAAGCTGAAGTATCACCTAAAAATGCTGTAACAGCCACAGTTTTGTGTCTCCACAGACTATATAATTCCAGACAGAACACAAACAGGTGTATATTTTGCGTTCCTTTTATCCTTTTTTGTTTGTTTTTTGGTGATGGTGAGGATCTAGCCTTGCACATGCTAGGGTAAGTACTCTTACCACTAAGCGACATCCCCGGTCTCCATTGCTTTTTTGGGGAAAGGGGGGGTAATTAGAGATTGAACCCAGGGCCTTCATACTGATTTTAAAGGCACTTGGCATTTGAGAAGGGATCACCTGTGATCTTTAGAAGTCCCTGTTTGTTATTACGTTTACAGGGTATAATTTCTGTTATAAAAGTCTTAGATTCTAAATCTAGAGAGAAGCACATAACTCCTGTTGTGTTGTAAATGCCAAATGGACAGTAAAGCTTACTCAGTGGCTGAGGGGCACCTTCCATACTTGAGCCTCCAAGAATTATGATCCCAATTTATGATTTAGAACATTTAAAATACATGTTGACCATCTTAGAAATAATCCGAACTACCATAAATATTAAATATGTCAATTTTTTTTCAGTTATGGGAAGAAGATTCTAAACCACAGATCTTTAGTGAACTCAGGTTCAACTCCCCTTCTCATTCTTCCCAGATTAGAAGTCACAACTGTGTGCAGTTAGTGATGAGCCTGTGTCAGATCCTTCAGGTGTATTGGGACGGAAGGAAGGTTGAGAATTCCTGGGCCATATTTTTAATCTCTGCCTTTGTTCCCCCAAGTATACAGAAATTTGAAACTGCTTTGCTTCTTCCTAGTGAAGAGGGGTTTTCTTTTGACTTGGAAGCTAATTTGATGTCTTATTTGTCTTTTCAGGTATGTGAGCTCCTGGGAAGGAGAAAGTAGCTGTTCTCCTGTTTAATTATTCAGATTGTGAAGGCACGGTCCCTGCCTTTGATCTGCTTACAGTCAAATGGAGCAGACACAAGTCAGTGGTTGCAGCATACCACTTAAGGATTCTAAAGTAGGTATGTGGCACTCATCTCTTCTTGGAGAGGGAGAAATTAGGCAGTGCTTCCTGGAGATGTTTTTTGACCTGTGCAGACATTAGGTAGTCAAGGAAAGAGAGGTCGATTCAGGGCTGTTTCATAGATTGTAAATGGTACAAAGGACAGTTACAGGTAGTTGACACCTTTCCAGACTCTCTTCCTTGTTTCTGGATACACTTTCTTTCTCACTTGCACTTGCCCCCTTCAGCTGTTGTTTGGGATGTGGAAGGAAATAGGAGGGTAGGAATCTTTCTCGGCAGCAGACTAATAGACAGGTTTACCAAGAAGTAATGTATATGTCTAGTAATTCCCTCTCTCAAAACTATGTTTCTGCTTTATTAAAGCACAATGAAACCTCAGGTTTGTTGGGTACTTTCCCAGTGAGCGGATTATATTCCTGTCTTCAGTTAGTCTGTTTGAATTTCAGGGCATCTCTTAAACCCTTTCTAGGGAAAGACACACATTTAGGCTTAGGAATGATAACGGGAGAGACAGTAAGATTAGGATCCAAATTCATGGTACAAAAACATTTGCATGTTGTTTGAATCAGCCTCAAGCTTTCTAATTTTTATAGTTCAAATAAATGATAGTTTAATTCTACCAGCAGTGGAGTAAGTGAAAATAAAAAAGAAAACCCTGATTCTGTCAGTCTGGAAAAGTGAAGAACAAGCAGCCCACCAGGGAGTTGTGCCTAATTTTTTTCTGGGATTGGCAATGGAGAAAACAAGCAAGGAAGTAGTGGGACTCAGTCTGTTTGATAAGAACTAGCACCCATGCAGGAGCACCTCTCCCAAAATTATGACTGTCTTCCAGGCAGCAGTGCCCAGGTCATAGTCACTCCTGCCAGGAGACTTCCTGGTGACAGAAAAGATGCTGCCTATCTGGGGTCTTTTTCCAAATAAACTATCACCTTGCATTTAGCTTAATTAACCTTTGGGTGCAGTGAAGGAGGCACATGTGGACAGTTCTGGTCTCCTACGCTTGCAGTTCCAAGTTGTCTTCCCTTTAATATCAAGACGTTAAAGGACAGTGCTTTAAAGGCAGGACCTGGTCATTTTCTCTGGAGACTAAGAAAACAGAGTTCTTGAAGTCAAGCTGACTCTGCATTTAGCCTCCTAAATGAAAAGGTAGATAGAACAGGTCTTGTTTATAAAATAAATCCAAGACCTACTTATCTACCAACAGCAATTAGGCACTTTCCGTGGTTTTACTGTAGAGAATAAGAATAGTAAGTTTATAGATGAGAAAGGTAAAGAAAGGTGTAGTGAGCACATGAAAATCTTACCCTGCTAATAGGTAGGAAGGTGACTGGAAACTGGACATGTGATTTGGTAAGTGAAGGAGAGGATTTTCCTGTAGTGCAGGCTTCCCAGAGCCCAGAAAGTTTTCTAGTGGCAGAATCTCATTAGATAGAGAGCAGTATAGTCACCGAATGCCACATCACAGTGAATTGTGTTGCAGCAACTTCTTGTGTGAATAGAGGAAGATTATGATCTTAACACATTTTGGATGATAAGAAGTATTGAGGTGGCCCTGCTACCCCTGCCTTTGTTCTGCTTTGTACTGATGACCAAGTACACGCTTTAGAAATATTTTTTATTGGATGTGAATGTCATACTACATCTTTTGAACCAGTAGGAAGCCAGTTATCACTACACATATACTTTTTTTTTTTTACACATATACTTTTAAAAATAAAAGGCAGGGCCAGGGATTTAGCTCAGTGGTTCTGCTGCTTGCCTTGCAAGCACAAGGTCCGGAGTTTGATCCCCAGTGCCAAAAAAAAGAACTAATTATTGCCCAAGTCATAGGCAACTTTCAAACTCTTGTCTATTAAGTAATAAGATTAGAACATATATTAATATTAGGATATGAATTATGTCAACATTGTTAAAGTATATATTTCTGATAATATATATATTTTAAAAAAGGGCCAGGGATTTAGCTCAGTGGTTCCACCGCCTGCCTCGCAAGTGCAAGGTGCCAAGTTCAATCCCTGGTACCAAAAAAACAAATAAATAAAAGGCAATTTAATTTTATCATTTGATGTGCCAAATTGCTGATGAACTTTCCAAGTCCATCTAAGAAGGGTGCTGTAAATTCTGAATATTTTGATTACTAAACCCTTGCTGGTTTTCGCCCAGATTCTGTGGTTGCTTGACATATTCTCTTTGCCCTGTGTTAAGGTGGGAAAGCCAAAGCTTCTGTTATGACTTGCTCGGGTTATAAAGTGGTACAGGTAAAGCTACAGGGAGCACAGGTTTTATCATTTGTTTTAACTGCCCAGACTCAGGAACTGTGGCTAAATTTTTTAAAAATGTTTTTCTGTTTTGTTTTTAACAGATTTATCAGCAGGTTGCAGGTGCAAGTGGCCTTGAGGTAAAGACTGCCCCTTGTGGAAACTTAGTTTTAGCAGCTTGTTCATGGTATTTAAAAAAATTGGAATCTTACGAAAAAACAAGTTATGTTTAGTTTTGTTCTAGACATTTTTTTCTTACAGAAGTTGAGAAAGATGTTTTAAAAAAAGGTTCATTGTGCTAAATAATTGTGATCCTTGAAGTTGGTTGTTTCCCTTCTTTAAATTGAGTGAATTTTAAATGTTAAAGATGACTCCAGACAGTTTATTCTTGGTAAAATACTTTATTAAAATCTAAACAAGTGTCAAATTTTATCCATGTTCAAATTACTTGTGCAATATTCCATAAAGCCTACTAGAACCCTGTATTCAAACATGTCTGAGGTGTGATTACCTTATTTCCTACTTGGTAGTTTCTGTTTCAATAGTTGGGAACATTGTTGAGTATGTACATATGTATATATTGTTTACAACTGAACAATTTCTGTAGTTTCATCTGCTGCACCTTATTTCAGGGAAGGTGATACAGCTTGTCATGGCAGCTCTGTGTGTGTGTGTGTGTGTGTGTGTAACAAGCTATTACATTGTCAGGGTGTATGGTTAATTTGGGAATCTGAGCTACTGTTCCCACCAGTAGACAGTTTCATAGAAGATGAGAGGTGTCCCACGGGTCAGACTTTGAGTGTACTGGAAAACTTGAGAGTTTAAAGTAAGCAATTTTTTCATCTAATGAAACCTTAAGTGATGACTTTAGGGTATGTTGTGTTTAGAGCAGTGTCCATGGCACAGGATATTAAATCGTCTCTGGTGCTAATTACCCCACAAGTAGACTTCTTTCCCTGCAGCTTGACTCAGCTTTGGCAGTGCTGTGTGCAGAGCTTACGTGGCAGCTGGGGATGTGAGCTAGAGAACCAGGAATGCAGCTGACAGCTGGGCCCCAAGGTCACTGGATGGCACAGGGCCATGAGGCAGGCTAACTGAGAGCCACTGGCTAGAGACCACTGCCCTCCAGTGCACAGCATTGCTCCTTGGTGGGTGGATGATTTAAGAAATTGTACACTTGCTATATGCTGTGTACTGTTAAGGGCTCTTAAGTTTGTCATTAAGTCTGCTTCTCCTATCAGAAAAGTAGTATTACGTTTCCCTTGGTTTGAAGGGAAATAGAAAGGCTGGAAAATTAGGTGACTTTTCTATGTTATGAAGCAAAGTAGTCAAATCCTGGCCTTCTGATTTCGAATCTGGCTCTTCACATTGCAGGAGCATTCCTAGAATCACTTTAGACCAGTGTTTTCTTTTGTATTCTCATCCTCCCCCAACCCCTGCCACAAACACACAGTGGAAGGCCCATGTTCAAGTGGAGGCTGCAGTGTGTGTGTGCAGTAGTAGTAAGGAGTGCTCCATGTTCAGCTGCCCCTCTCTTCACTTCATGTGTCTTCATCCTCTCTCTGGCCAGGGGTCTTATGCTGGAGTTTTCAAGGCGCTCGCCATGGCTCACATGGAGAGCAGCGAGGCCAAAAAGCAGTGGTTGGATAAAGATACTTAACAAGTATTGGGGTACACCTGCTGTGTGTTAGTCCTTGGTGTGCAAGTGATGAATCAGACACTGTCCCTGCATTCACGGAAGTGCGCGTGACAGAGGTGATCTCAAAGCCAGAGTGGCATGAGCACTGTGAGGGCAAGGATGAGGCATTCCTAAGTGTCCGGTGCACCATTGAGCAGGAGGCTCAGAGGCCTTGTAAGGGCAGCCTCTTGCATTCCCAGATCTGTTCTTGGTAACTGATGAAATATGAATGACAGGGGCTGCTGAAGCTTCAATACTTTCCTGACTCCCTGGAGCTCCAGAGGCCTCAAAGACACACTATCTTACAGATGCAGACAAATGCAGTTTGACCCCTTGAGAGCCCTTTGAGTTCACTTACTCAGATCCCTCATTTCCTTAATTTTACAGCTCAGCCTATTGAGACTACCCTAGTGTTACACAGGCAGCAGTGCCCAGGACTAGACTCGAGGTTGGGGAAAGGAGTGTCGGCACATCAGCCTGCCAGGTCACAACATGAGCCACAAATTACGCCGAATACATGAACCAGCCTGAATGTCATATTCAGCCAACTGAGGCACAAGTGGTTGAGGAAGGCACAGAAACGAAAAAGGAAAGACTCAGAAAGGTCTAATAGAAAGTGGCATGCATTGGCATTGAAATGCCATTACATATCTTTAGATACCCAGGTTTTTCCAGAGAAAAACAGGGGTGCACAAATCGATGAAGCTGACAACTGAATGTATATAGATGCTGAGCAATGTCCACATTGAAAAAAGACAACTTTGAATTCTCATAGTCTAATAGGATGCCAATCTTCTTTGGGGGAACAGTTATTCTTATATCTGGAGTTGTCCTGTTGTGCAGAAATTCATACTTATGCCTGAAAATTAGATGTTGATACAACAAAACTTCAGAAAATCTGTAGATGAGCTATTTATAGAACATTTCATATTTTATTCATCCTCCTATGATTGTATTTTCTTTAATAAATGGCTACCAATGTAACTGGTCATTTCCAAAGCTATATATCTTCTTCTAAACTTTGTTGTAAGAAAAATTTTTAAACATTGTTGCTGAGCAACCTCTTAACCTAAGAAACTTGTATGTAGACTCATGAGCTGATACTGCATTGAAGTTAGCATAGAAATAGAACACATCTGAAACATTTGGGTCTCAAGGCTTCACTATGTAGACCCTTTGTAATAAAGACATTTGAGGGAGGGAGAGCCCCTGTGGGCTTTCGTGTGACATGGTGGGCCTTTTTGTGTAGACACGGTGTGCACAGGTACTCTGAAGTGTCCAGATCTTAAAACTTCAACCCACACAGGGCATCCACCTTCAGGCAGGCTAAGTGTCCTGTGTGCTTTGCAAAGTGCCTGCTGAAACCAACACCAGCTGCAGGCCTGCCCTAACCCTGCTGCCGACAAACATCTGAAGAGCTGTGTACCCCCATACCAGGCCAGAACACTGGGGTGAACACTTGAAATAGGATCTGCACGTGTGAGAGCAAGCCAGGCTGTCTCTGTCCCAGTTTGTCTTACCTCCCCATGGCTTCTTTTCTGAACACAGCAGCTACCAAAGCCAGAAGAGCCCTTCCTTCCCAACAACCAATACAGTCTAAGACTGTGAACCAAAAAGTAAGAGTCTGCTGGGAAACTTCACCGTCCGCTTGTCACACAGCCTCTCCTATGTCTTTCCGAGATAGGACTGCAAGAAACTTCCCGCTCTAGCTCCAGCGCTTGGCCTTGCTTTTGCCTTTCCTTTGATTCTTTCTCAGGTGTCCACCCCTCTTCTTTTAACCCCACACCTGTCCTCCTACACAGATTCCTATACACTTCTCTTATTCTCCTATTTTACCCTCAACCTTGTTCTTACCTTTCTAAAGAAGAGGAAACTTTGATCATTAGTCTTACTTGAGGCAGACTCTCAGGTCATATCTGACTCAGTGCATAGTAATTCCTGCATGCCCAAACTGGTTCTGAGGATTAGTAGAGTTCAGTGTAGTGTAAATCTTATGGGGGAAGCTGGTCTTCCCAGTTATGCTTAGGCATGATGATAAGGTTTAAATAACCATGAGGCAAGGTCATGGGGACAGAACACTGGACAAAAAGGCAGGTTAGAGACTCCATATTACACGGGGTCCTGGGAAAGGAGTGTGGGGTTTTTGTTGTTGTTTTCCAATTTTCAAAGCAAAGGTTGTAACCATGGCCTTCTAAATGAACATCTTGTCCACTGGCCTGGGCTCTGTGCAGTTACCTCCATTCACATGAAATTACTCCATTATAGCAGAAGCCTTAATTGTTAATCTCCTTATCCACATTGACTTAAAAGATGGAATCAGAGTTTCAAATCAAACTGTATCCACTTAATAACACTGAAGCTGAGCATAAATGAAAATCTGGCATTTAGTGGAGAATAATGCAGTCCTTGGAGCCAGACTGCCTGGGTTTGAATCCAGTTCTGAGTCCACACAGGGTGGGTTATCCACTGCTCAAGCAGTGTCACAGTCATACAACTGAGAAGTAAATGAGATAATGCATGGAAGACTGTTGGCCCCTGGTGAGACCTCCACTGGTGTCAGCTCTCTTAATGTCAAAAGCTGCTCTTTCTCTTGGTTAGACTTTAAAGAAAATAGCTGGCTACAGCTCCTGAAATACCTGTGAATATTTTATACACAAGATGTAGAAAACCTCTGGCTCAAACCTTACAAGTTTTAGTCTTGGGTATTCAGAGTTTGTTTTACCTTGATGCGGCAAATGTGTGCTTCATGCACCAGGAGAGGCCATTTGCACCCAGGTCCTCCTGCTTAGGGACATCTTCAAAGGCCACACCAACTGTGTAGTCCAAACACTCGTCCACCTCCACCTCCCAGTAATGGCGCCCTCGGACCGGAATTAGATTTCCCATGACGGCAACACACCTGGTTTAGGAAGCAGAAACATGTCTGATTTGGGGGTCCCAAGCCAGGCTGTGCATGTGAGTGATGTCAGCTGCTGAGGTCAGTGGGTAGTGGTCTGTGAATGTGGAGGTAGGAGCACCTTACTTGTACCTGGAGCTCTCAAAGCTCAGTGGGCTGATGCTGAAGACTAGAAGAGGAATATTACAGTGCCTGGTCATGAGAGGAGGGAGACAGACACTGGACCCATCAAAGAGTCTCTGTTGGCTCTTACTGGTTAGGGCTTTTCTAGTAATAATCGAGGATTGATTTGTTTGTTCATTAAAAAAAAAAGATTAAAAATTCACAAGCATGTGCTGGAAGGTCATGAACTGGCTGTCACTTGCTTACAATACAATACAAGAGGCTGTCCGACCCTCCTTTAACCCTGATGTCAGGAGTGATTACAGGCAGATGCGAAGAATTCAGAGGCTGAGCCAAGAGGAATGAGATCACACCTTCCTCCCAAATCATCAAAATCTGCCTGCAAGTTCCACTGCCAGTAAAGGGTTATATTCTACAACAGAGGGAGGTAGTAACCACAAACTCAGTTTCCAGTTTAATCCCAGTTCACCTCTTAATAGTATGCCCTTAATGCTGGGCATGGTGGTGAACATTTATCATCCCAGCACTGTGGGAGGCTGAGGCAGGAGAATTTCAAGCTCCAGTCCCATCAGGGCAACTTGGCAACCTAGTAAGACCCTGTCTCAAAAATAAAAAAGGACTGGGAGTATATCTCACTGAAGGTCCTGGGTACAATTCCCAGTACTGCCACACAAAAAGTTTTCATAAGAAAGGGATTAAGAATTCCAACACAGTGGCACATACCTGTGATCCTAGCACTCTGGGAGGCTGAGGCAGGAGGATGGCAAGTTCAAGTACCACCTGGGGAATTTAGTGACATCCTGTCAAAAAATAAAGGTGCTGGGGATATAGCTCAGTGCAACAAAAGCCCTGGGTTTAATTCCCAGCAGCACCAAAAAAAAAAAAAAAGCCCTTGGCCTAGGGCAAGTTCCTTAACTTCACTATGCCTCAGTTTCCTCATCTGTCACTGGGGTAAAAGAGTCTGGGCTCCCCCTGCTGTTGCGATAACTGAAAGAATCCACATAAAGCCCTGTGAACACAACAGTGGCGTGGTCCTTCCCCCTCTGCCACCCTCTGCATGGCACACACACACATACCCAGCCTCAGGGTATTATGCACTAGCTCTGCTGAATCTGTGAGTCCCTCTCACCCACCTTCCTGCTCACTTGGGTCTCTGCAGCCTCCTGCATGGTCTGTTTCTTTCTTGCCTTTCCCTCTCCCTCCCTAGCTCACGTGTCACCATCCTTTGTGATATTTCCAAGATGTGCACATGATCATGTCTGTTCCCCTGCTTTAAGTCCTCAAGTTAATCCCACCACCTAAAGGATAAAATCCACTTTCTTTTGCACCAAGCCTTATCCACCTCCGGCGTCACCTCCACCTCTTCTCAGCGCAGGCCCTGTACAGCAGGCATGCTAAACTACTCATGGTTCTCCAAATAGCATCTTCCTGGCTTCGCATAGGTACAAAGCACTTGTCTGTCTTGTTGGCCTAGGGAACTATTCATCCCTCAAAATTCCAGCCTTCCAAGAATTCTTCCTTGGACCTCAAACAGTGTCTTGTCTGCATGTCTGTCTCCTCTTTTACAGGTGTCTACATCAGCCCTACCTGCAGATTGGAGCCTCATGTGGACAGAGATGTTCATTTCTTCACCTTCAGTACACAGTACAGCTCTTTGCAGGGCCACAGATACATTGGCAGCTTATTAAAGTGAGACTAACTCAGCTTGGCTGGACCCCAAAAAGCCAAGAAGAAAGCAATAGATGCTCAGTACTCCCCAATTTCAAGGTGAGATGCTAGAACTTTTAGAGATAAGTGCCCAAAACTGCAACCCAAAACCTACTTCTTTATGGCAAAGTGCCAACACTGTAATTAAACCTGAATACTGAGGTTTTAGTTTAGAAAAAACAACCCATACCTTCACATCTCTCGTCTTAAAAGAAAAACACAATAACATGTGTGCCATAGGTTCGCTACCACTGGGCTAGACTATCCAAGAGACACTGGCAAAGGAAATGGCCAAAACCAACTTGTAGTGCAACACCAGAGTCAAGTTGCAAAAGCCTGAGGTTGTGTCTGCCCAGAAAGCTCCCTCAAAGAAAGCAGGACAGCAACAGCTGGGTCGGAGGTGTGTGTTTCCCAGGTATGACTGGAACCCACCATAGGAAAGCTGTCTCAGTGTTCTGTTTGATTTTTTTGTGGGGGTGGGGGTGGGG